>DF240546.1:0-105549 GCA_000507305.1 Breviolum minutum Mf 1.05b.01
AATGCAGAAGTACAACAGATGATGATGATACACTGAAGAAACACCGTCATGTATTTTCGCTTGGTGAGAACGACAAAATTAATGCTTTCAGTTTCAATTAAGAAATTGTCTCTGTCTTGAAACCCCTCATGTCAAGTGTAGAACACTCTGGCTGTCAAGGATTAACCAACCCAACTTGCGAATCTGGCTGTCTTGAAGAATGGTGCAAACAACATCCATCACCGGTTTTTTTTTCCTGTAAAGCTTTCAATTTCTGCAATAAATCTTGTGGGCCGCCACCAAGACTCAGATCCTGCTGCTCTGCTGGATCATCTGTGGAAGGTTCAACCTCAACAGATGAAGCTTTCAGAGCTTGGAGGGATGTGTGAACGAGACGTAGAAATGTCCAGAATCTCGCAAAACTCTTCCACCGCCCAGACCATTCAAAGAAGCGGCTAAGTTTGACCTTCAGGGCGTGGTGAAAATTCCTGTTACTTTTTGATCTACGTATGCACATGGGGTTGATGGACAAAATCCTGCACCACTTTGGCTACCCGAAATGTTGTTTTTATTGCGGTTTTAAGAACTTTTCGGGCCCCCCAAGTGGTGCAGGAGTTTTTCCATCAACAGTATAGTATATTACTCTTTTTATACTGCTTAGTATATTTTTTTACGTCTACGTATGAAGTGTGATATGCATACATCAAGAGGGGGCAGGCCTCCTGTACGTTCCAATGGCCTATGCTTTTTAGAAAAAGATCATGGAGGTCCTCGTCTGTTACGTCAGGTTGGTAGAGATCTGCCTTCATTGCATTTGCATTTGCTGAAAACCTCAGGATTGAACAGCTAGTTGGCTGACGCACCCCAGCAAATTGGCTGAAATACATTGAAATTTTGTAATTCCTTGGAGGTACTGATAACAGGACCAATTCAGGCTTGGGGCTCTGTAGAACCGGGTGGGTTGAGACGCAACCATTCAATGGCATGCTGAGCCAACTCTTCCCCAAACTCTCCAGTTTTGTATGGTTTTTTCCGCACTGACATGGCAAGCCGTGTGCAAGCCAAGACACCTGACACAAAACCAGCAACCGGAACTTATTAACCCCGCAACAGTTTACCAGACCAATAAATCAAGTCACAACAAGAAACCTTGATATGACAAGAGCTAGCGTTCCAACACCCGACTTCTTGACCAATACACGCCTAGACATACAGACATACATACAGTTTCCATGAACACATCCCGTGTTACTAAAACTTGCCTTGCAGGCCAAGTTGATTTGTTGGAAGATTCGAGTCATTGGAGATCCTGTGGACAATATCATTCTTGAAGATAGCTCGCAAGCCCAGTTTGTACATCAGAGTGTGGATCCACTTTGTCCTGACAGTCCCATGTTAAGGTTATATGGTCGTCATGTGTCTTTCTCCTGGATCACTTATGACATTGAAGGTACCAAAATGCAGCTGCCAATTATAACAACAATCTGTCAAGAAAAATATTAGGAATGAAACTTGTCAAGTATCTGTGCTTTCTCCTGGTCAGACAAAAGAATCAGAGCACCCTGGCGAGATTTGTCGCTCCGCATTTGGTGGAGTAGGAGTTGGACAATGGACATCCAAGTCAATTCCAGCCCCATGTTGCAGAGCCCCAATCAACCCCCTCACTGCAGTGTAGGGGTGGTACTTGTGAATTCTGGCATAGTTTTTTGCAGTTCGAAGGCTGCCCTCTTCCAATTTTCCCTCTTTCTCCATTTTCTTAGTTGCTTGTTGTTGGCGGGAACAGATGATGTCGGAAAAAAGGCAAACAGAACCTGAGCCTTAAATCTGAAAATCATCTTACTTCTATCGTGTTTCATTGTAGATCCTATCGAAATTTAACTGCGATGCTTCCAAAACAAGGTTTGTTTCATCATGTTTCATCGATTTGCAATACACAAGAATTACACATTGGTATGCAAATATTGCAGCTTGGCCACAGCGACAGTTGTGGCCAGTTTCACTTGGTCATCCCTTTCTGTCCGAATTTCAGCATCATCATGGTTGATGAAACCGCTCTGTACCTTAACTTGCAGGTTGGCGTAGAGTTTGCAATATATACATTGTACATATATAAATATATATATATACATTTAAAAATATATGCGATATATATATACATGATAAATATATATATGATATACTTTTATATATGTATATATATATACATAACAAATATATATGCGATATATTTATATATATGTATATACATATCAGCAATTTATCTTAACAGGCTTCACTTGCAGGTGGAGGTGGTGGTACAGTGAACAAAAACCAGGCTACCTTGATTTTTTGAGCCTCTTGCATTGGTCGCACCACATTGACAGGCCACTGTGCGATATGGCCCTTCTGCGGAAGACCCCTCAGCAATGATGGCCATATTTTCCTGTGTTGCGTTACCTTCATTTAAAGTTAATAGTTTCAAGTTAAGTTCGAATTTAACAACAACACCGTAGATCACGAGAAAAGACTCAAATCTCTACATCCCAGGCTCTTATGGTCACCACTGCCAAGTGCAAGCCCCTCTCATGTTTTAGATGCCAATGGCCTTTGTGACTTCACTTCTGCTTTGTCCCTGCCTTTGCGAAAAACAACAGCGTGAGATTATTAGGTAAGTTTTCTGGGCCCCAATCTAATCCAACAAACCGGTGCTAGTCACAAACTGCTGGCCGAATGGTTCCAAAAGATCCAAATTGCCACTTCACACCAACCGAACGTCCAGTCTGACCCCAAATCACGGACTCTTTCCAAACAGGCTAAACCTCTAGCTTCTTGACGCAATACAAACAATGTACTTCTAAACTAAACCTGATGGAAGTGTAGTTTTGTTTGGGTACAAGTCAAAGGTAGGAAAGGATTCAGCTATTTTTAAGTTCATAATTCTAGGGTCTACGGAAAAGGTACGAAGCTATCATGAGAACATTGGGCCTTCATTGATTGTTACAACGGGCTGACCATCAACTGATCATATAAAACTGGACCGTTCTTTTTTTGGCTGTTCAACTTTTTGCTAATGTTGAAATGGTTTACCGTATCTAAAGTTTAAACGAACAGACCTATCGGAATTTCCCATATCCCCCCATAATGTAAATAAGTATGCTTTGCTGGGGGGTGGAGATGAGAAGGGATACTATATTCTGCTTTTGCTTGCAACGCACTGGTAAAATACCAACGGATTTGATAAAAACACAGGAATTTGAAGCCCAAATTCACCAAAAACACCATTAAAGAAACAAAAAACTCAAACCTCGTGAGTTTCGGGAGACTGTTGCGGATACCCCCGAACAAAAACCACTGGTATCCCAAATGGGGGGGGTGGGCCAAATTAGGGGTACCAGAGATTTTTCTCGAAAAAACTCGAGAAAATCTATGGTACCCTAAATTTTGGGCATTATATTTTCATATCCCGAAATTGAAAAAGCTAGGAATTGGACTCCGGCATTCAAGATGTGGCAAAATCAGATTCTTCAATCTTGGATCTCCACACTCTCAACTGCTGACCCCACAGGTTTGGGGGCAGGTGTTGCAGGAATTGAAATCTTAGCAGTGGCAGGTGGTGGTGGTTGAGGTTTTGAAACAACCTCAACCTTAGCAGTGGCAGGTGCTGGCGGTGGAGGTTTTGAAACAACCTCAACCTTAGCAGTGGCAGGTGCTGGCGGTGGAGGTTTTGAAACAACCTCAACCTTAGCAGTGGCAGGTGGTGGTGGTGGAGGTTTTGGTTTTGAGACCACCCCAACCTCAACAGTGGCAGGTGCTGGTGTAGCGGTAGCAACTTCAAACACAGGAACTGCTGGTTGCGGTGGCTTAGCAACAACCGGTGTTCCAACTGTGGGTGGCGGAGCCTCTGCAAAAGCAGCAGCAACATCAGCCATCTGAATGTTAGGGGTTCCTCCACCAACTTCAGGTACAGGCTCAATCTCTTGGAAGACTTGTGGCATTTTGGGAACACCAACCACCTTACTCTTGGGGACCAACGGAGCAGAAGTTGCTGCCTAGCAAGGAACTAAAAACAAAAACAACGTTGACAGAAAATCGCAGGGTTCAAAGGGTTCAAGGTCATCATTCAACAACTTATTGAATAAAGAGGGAAGGTAAGAATCAGAAGCAATGTTGGGCAACAACTTCAAGCTTGTCCAAGAAAGTGAAGTATTGTGTTACGAAAAACATGGTACGGGAAAGTGCCTTCGCATTTGGAGCAGTAGCTGGAACTTCCGACATTCCACGAGAATCTGCAGGTTGTTCCACCATGTTGTGATAAGGACCTCCAGCATCCTCTTCTCCCAAAGCCAAAGTTCTCTGAGAGTCCTTAACTAACCAAACGTTCAGCAAATGCAAAACTAAGTAAGTATAAGTAAGACTTGATCAGAACACATCAGCAAGAATCTAGGTGACTGCTGAAGTCAAGGTAGTGAGTGGAAGCTCTGTGAGTTCATGAGAATGGGTATAAAGATTCTAGCTGAGTAACTTCATCAAAGTTCACCTCGATAGAATGGTGCGGCTGCAATCGTCGTCGCTTGGCGGGATCCGTCAATGGGACCGCCATAGCATCCGAGCACTTAGTTTTTTCAAATTCCCCAAGCTAAGTAGGGTGGTTGCATGACTCATTGACAAACGACATCTGTGCTTGGCCGGCTTCAGGCTGACTACTAAACATGGTTGTTACAAAACAATTTCAGCCAAGGCGCCCATTGAGATTGACCCAAAGCTTCACTGGAGACAAACCAATGCCCATCCATGCTCTGGCGAACCTAAGAGTCTTGGGTTGCGTTCAAAGGAAGAGGCGCCTTTTTCTTCACAACAAAGTCACCGGGAGAGATGTCAAGCAGGAAGGCCCTGCTCTCTTCATAGCAGATTGCGTATGGGCAAGGGATGGCTTGACTGACATCACTCCTTACGCTCCTCATAGATGGCGACATGGGTGCCTTGCTCATGTTCTCATCCTAAGCTAACAACTTCAGAAATACATACAAACAAAACCTTTCACAGCAACCCTCTTCCACACTGTGGCGGCAACAAACTAAGTTGCAGCTTGGAGTCTGGAAGCGACTCAACTGAAGTACTCGGTGCCAGATGAGATCTCGGAGCGCCTGTCCCTGTGGAAACGTCAGATAGTGGGGCTTTTGCTTCATTTGGCTTCTGTATCCCAAAAACATCCGGAACGGGAATGAAGTCAGACAACCACTGATTCTGCAGGTTATTCGACACATAGGGCTTCGGTAGCCTTATGTCCCGGGGTTTGCTAAAAGTCTAAAAGGAAAAGGAATGAAAAACAAGTACAGCCGCGATTACAAGCTTAGCTCCAACAACTCCAAAAGAGTCACTAGCAAACAGGAAATATAAAACCTGAGCATCAGACTCACGACTCATAAAGATCTTTTGTAGCCATGGAGTTGGGCTGGAAGGAAGAAATGCATGGGTAGTGCCGTTGCTAACAACCATAGATCCAGACTGGTGGGGATAGATATGCAGCCCAGAGAGCAACTGTTGAATTTATTTCTCTTCATGGCGGCATTGCTCCAATAGTTCTTCTCCATTGACTTGGATGCAGTACGGAAAGGACAAATGATTCAGCATGAGATCAAGGAGATGTGTTCGAAACAGCTTAAAAAACCAACTGCAATAGAAATAATCCCCAAACCAATATAAATTTACGTCAAGTAACAATCCCTCGCAGCTTTGTTCATTGACACTCGCCTCATCCATTCCGACATCATGTTTGCTGCAAATGCTTCGCCTCGAAAACGAGTGAAGGGCTAGTAAGGGCGGTTCTGGATTTTAACTCTGCCTCTTTTCAAAGGGCCTTCTTAGAAGTGTAAAAACGGACCCCAGCAAGTACCCCAAAATTGGGCAAAAAGCTAGTGTTTCAAGAGACTTCCTGGGGTCCGATGCCAACAAAGGGCGGGAAACATGATTATTAAATGTTTTGTTTTCTTAAAGTCGATGAAAAGGAAAGTTAAGGTGCTGTCTCCCTTCAATGGCTTCATTTCAGCATATCGTCCAGTCAGCTTTCCCAGCACAGTCTAAGTTGGGTAGATTAAAATAATCCAAAACTATTTTGAACAGACCCTCAAAAAAGACCTCCCATCAACCCTCCCAGTTTTAGTAGCAGGTGGGAGGGTTGATGGGGGAATCTTTTAAGCAAAACAAAGCAGGTTAGAGGGGCCCGTTCAAAAGGCCTTGTTGACCATTTCCTGGAAAAAACGCTCAACAAAAACAATCTCCACATTGCAGTAAAATCTGACAACAACACTATATGCAGATGAAAAACCAACTTGTCTTGAACCTGCATCTCTTGAAAAACGATGAAATTGAACTGGACTGAATTGATTCCGTTCAATGCATTGTCCAAGTCAGTTTCCGCAACACCTGCCATTGTAAATGCTTGGACTTCTCCTACCGTTGTAGACCTTGCCTTTCTTGTTTTTGCCCCAGGTTGTGGCGGATCACCAGCTTTAGGTGTAGACTGTGGTTTGGGAACAGCTCCACCTAATCAGCCATTTTGAAGGACAGCCCTATGCTGTCAACTGAATGCCACTAACACTGCACTCTAACAATTAAAAGTCAGTTAAAAATCTGCTCAAACATGTTATCACACACACACACACTAAAACACATGCATCAGCGTCATAAATATTGTAGTCAAAGTACGGCGAGGTTGTGTTCCAGGAAGTCTCCCTGTAGGTGCTGGGATAAATGAAGATGCTCCAACATTCTGAAGCCTAGGGTCCCCCATGGTCATTGGCACTTGCATCATGCCTGGCGCTGGCATGGTTTGGGTACAAGGACCGTACATAGTCATAGGATTGGCTTGCATAGCAGGTGGTGGCGGTGCATGTCCTCCCTGAAACTGTGCTGCATACTGTCTCTGACATGGATACTGTCCTTGGGGTGGATACTGTGCTGGGGCCTCTTGGGTGTTTGGTATCCCAGCTGTTGCTGGGACAAGCATCATTCCTGGCGGCGCTGGTGCTGCAATGCCAGGAGGAGGTGGCAGCGCAGACATGGGAACGTCTTAGCTGCAAGAACACGGAAAGTCACTAGTACTCTTTAGTTTGAACTCTGACATCATAGGATTAGATCGGTATGTGGAATCTAACCTCTTGGATCCTTTTCTTTTTGAACTACGCAGGTGTACACGCCCTGGAATGCCAAAAAGCAACCTGAAACATCCTACAATGGCAAATAGAAAGCACAACCTGTTAGCACCAAATTTTTGCTTTTGAACCATCTTTACTCTTGATTGAAACTGCCCCTCTTAATTGCCTTGCTGCAACCAAGAGGAAGAAACAAGGGCACAGGCAACAAATGTTCCCACACATGCCACATGTTGGGTATTGCCCAGTGCTTGGCGGGCTTGCGGGTATGTCCAAACACCAGGCCTAAAAACATCAAAAACAGGGACCTTTGCTGACACAGCCAGGAAGGGCCACACTGCAAATCCTATACCGCAATATAATTCCTTAAGAAGAAATTGTCGGTTCATGCAAGGGCTCACTATCAAACCAGAAGAACGACGTAGAGTTGGAATTGCATTTGAGACAGCACTCCATGTTGTCCACCCTGTTCTAGGTCATCTCCGAGATGACATGCTGAATCTTGATAAGGGCAACATTGTTTCTTGGATCTCATCATCAACTCCCACTTCCTAACATACGTGTGCACTCTTGCATGCTCATTGTGATTGAGGAGGTATAGGTTTGAACGTTTTTGCACTGGAGGGTTCATTGGTAATGATTGCCAGTTGCTGCTAACTAATTTAAGCTGAGCACCTGATGGGAGAGGACAGCACCAAGATTCATCTCTGGAGAATAAATGGATAGAAACAAAGCCTTGAAACCACCAGAGTTGGCCCCATCAAAGATGACCTGGCCAGATTGGCCAATGTTTGCAGGAAACAAGTTGGGTTGTTGGAATCCTACCTGTCACTTTTTTGCCGGGCCTGGTGGTAAACTGTATCTTTGAATTCTGTATGCTCGGCAACGGTACACAGACCCGTAGTCCTAGAGAGAATGGTTTATGGCTAAACACACGAAAACTGATGTATGAAAGTCTTTGGTGGATTTCCTTGCTGACTGGTAGTGGCACACCCTACGAATCTCTCTCCTGCAAAACACGTCCGGCATTTGTGCGCTTGATGCCGTGGTGCTCAAGTGCTGATTCCAATCTTCTAAAGCCAGCCTACAACATGACATAACGGAAGTTGGTGATCCACCCTAACCACCAACAACCCCTGCATGTCTTCTGGATACCCAAGCCATGCCGAGTCATGTTGATCCTACAAATTTCCTAGCCTGTTTCATGCCCAGGAGGATTTGCTCAAGCAGGGACTTGTCCAAATGCTGGAATGCTTGCACGTCTTCTGGATTTCTTCGCCCAGTGTTTGAAAAAACGACATGAACATTTTGAAGCACTGCGCTTGTGACTTGCATTAGCAAAGACTCTCCTGCTGCAGCACAGAATCACTCCCATTGTAAAGTAGCATCGCCAAGACACTCCCTAATGAAGGGCTATTCATCTTAATCAGCGGTAGCATGTGGAAGGATACTGTACATGATACATCCACCATGTTTAGAGCCTAGAGTTAGAGAAATGTGGGCATGTAAGAACCCTAGTGTCTGGAGGAAAAACCATGGGTTTCTATTCAAAAGTTGGACGTGCCAAAACCGATACAGGTAGGCACGTTGGAAGAGTAGAATGGATCTTGTTCTCTATTAAGTTTTGAATGCTCTTTCCCTTCTTTCCACCAATACAAAAACACATTCCACCATGGCAGTTGGCCCAGTGCTGGTTGAGCTGACAACTGCAAAGTCGCTCCAGCCACGGGAACAGGTACACTCATCAGCAAAACCTGATGCAAAAAGTTGCCGTATTGTAGGAGGCCATCTGCCCAGTCACGTACCATTTTGGCTGACCTTAGAGTATATGGCTTATGATAAGCGAAGTCTTCATGGGACCTGGGGGCACATGCTCTAGTATTGAACTAACCTGGCGAGATACTTTAGAGCTTGGTCACCCCTCCGACGATTGCCAGTGACAAAAGCTGTCAGCTGGCTGATGAGCATTGGTGTAAATACCAACGTGTGCTCACCCACTTGGTCATCTAAAAGCTCGTCTGGGATCAGCCGACTATCAGTTTTGCGTACTCGGGGGTGAATAGTCCAGTACTATTTCGTACTATAAAATAAAGTACCACTAATACAGCACGAGGGGGTGGCGGACCTATTGACGAAGTGACTGACTTATTGACTGACTGACTGACTGACTGGCTGATTAACTGTCGGACTGATTTATTTATTTACTGAATTGCTGACTGCCTAACGAACTGACTAACTGACTGATTGAGTATCTGATGAACTGACCATTTAACTGATGAACTGACTAACTGATTGATTGATAAATTGGTCAACTGACAGACGGACTATTTGACTTACCGACTGCCTGACTAACTGACTAACTGGCTATCAACCCAACTTACTAAACAACTAACTAGCGAACTTGTAGTACTGGACTAGTACTTTGTAGTACGAAGTAGTCCTGGAGTAGAATTTTTTGTAGTACGGAGTAGTCCTTGGTAGTATGGAGTAGTACTGGACCAGTAGTTTGTAGTACGGAGTAGTACAAAATGAATCAGCTGCTTACTCATCATCACATATGCAACCTCATTTACAATGCGCGGAGCAACAGGTATCACGACCCAACCTCACCAAATACTGCGCCTGTCACGCAGAAAAACTCACATACTTAGTCCTCATCACATATGAAACGTCATTTACAGTGCGCGGAGCAATAGGTATCACAATCCAACCTCACGATATATTGGGCTTGCCACGCAAAATTTCTGACAAAACCTTTGAAAACAGATGAAACGTCATTTCCAATGAAGAAACGATCCGAGAATGATCCGACCATGATCCGAGCATGAAAACGCAAACCGCAACCCGCCTCGCAAGTGAGGTTACTTTTTCAGGTCCCCAGAAGCATTTTCTATTATAAACACAACGTTTTCTGCCCAATCTTTCATTCAAACCTTTACCAAGTGCTGCACCTGCCCCAAATAGTGATACTTGACCTTCACCAAATACTGTACCTGCCACAAAAAGTAACACTTGGCGTTCACCAAATACTGCACCTGCCACGAAAAATAGCACTGGACTTCACCAAGTACTGCACCTGCCACCAAAAGTAACACTAGAATTTCACCAAAGAATGCAGCTGCCACGGCAAGTAACGCTTGAACTTCACCAAATACTGCGCCTGCCACGAAAAGTGACACTAAAACTTCACCACGTATTGCGCCTGCCACGCAACAAGTGCTCATCCTCATCACATATGAGAGCAACAAGCATCCCCCTCCAACATCACCAAATACTGCGCCTACCACACAAAATTCCATTCCCAAATTATATGTTTGCAAACAGTTGAAACGTCATTTTGAATGCGGAGACGATCCGGGAATGATCCGAGAATGATCCGACCATGAAATCGTCAGTCCGCAACGCGCCTCGCAACCGGGGTTACTTTTCGAGCTCACCACGAGCATTTTCTATGGAAAAATACAAAGTTTCGCGCCCAATCTTACATTCAAAGCTTCACCAAGTGCTGCGCCTGCCACGAAAAGTGACACTAGAACTTCACCAAGTACTGCACCTGCCACGAAAAGTGATACTTGAACTTCACCAAATACTGCGCCTGCCACGAAAAGTGACAAGTGACACTTGCACTGCACGAAGTACTGCGCCTGCCACAAAAAATGACCCTTTACCTTTACTCTACTGTAGCCAACTCTACGGAACTCTACTACTGTACTCTACTCTACTGAACTCTATTCTACTGTATTGTAGCTGAACTACTGTACTGTACTCTACTCTACTGAACTCTATTGTACAGTACTGTAACTAAAATCTACTATACTCTACTGAACTCTACTCTACTGTAACTCTACTCTACTCTACTGAACGCTACTGAAACTCCACTGAACTCTACCGTACACTACTGTACTTAACAGTAACTTTACTGAACTGTTACTTTACTGAACTGTGACTTTACTGAACTGTGACTTTACTGAACTGTGACTTTACTGAACTATAACTGTACTGAACTGTGCCTTTACTGAACTGTGACTTTACTGAACTATGACTGTACTGAACTGTGGCTTTAGTGAACTGTGGCTTTACTAAATTGTAACTTTACTGAACTGTGACTTTACTGATTTACTGAACTGTGACCTTATTGATTTACTAAACTGTGACTTTACTGATTTACTGAACTGTGACCTTATTGATTTACTGAACTGTGACTTTACTGAACTGTGACTTTAGTGAACTGTAACTTTACTTCACTGGTTTTACTGAACTGTGACTTTACTTTATTGAGCTGTGATTTTACTGAGATGTTATTCGTATATCGGAAGTTTCTCAACCTAAATATACTTGGATTATCCATTTTATTTGATATGATTGCGGCCTCTGACACGACTGTTTCGGAACAGCATGTGATTTTTCGTGGACATTAAAATGAAGCTTATATTTAATTTATATATCATGATTTTTTTCGATATATTTTATTTTATTCTTTGTGATATATTTTGCTATTAGAATTTGATGCCGACCACTAACAATAAACTGGTTGATGAAAATTTGTGTTGAAAGTTTTTGCTCCAAAAAGGCGAAGGCAAGAAATTGCATATTCCTGTGGCAAAAAACAATGTTTGGAAGCAAAAAGACTTAGACCAGCGTAGACCCCAAACAGTTTGAAGTAAGCAAATTTAGATTAAAATCTATGATTTTGATTTCTGAATATTTTTATTCTAAATTTGGCCACTCCAACCACCCCCCTTGCATTAAGAATACCAACAATAAATTATTTGGGGAATAAAACACGCAAGCTTCAAATGACTTGTTAATTCCTTTTATCCACAAATAGTATGCCGCTTTGGCGAGGACCAGATTTGGAAATAAAATTGTGCAAGATACATCAAGTCGAAGCGGAAATTTAAAAAATTTTCCAAAATCATAAATTTTAATATTTTGATTTTCAAATATATTATTGCCCATAACAACCGGCCATTTTTACATATCAACCATAAAATATTTTTTTTATTTTTATTTATATATAGGTTATTCATCACAACCGCAAATAACTTTTCAACAAAATTAACTCTTTCTTATATTTACATTGCCAAATATACTTACTTATGGTTACAAAGGTGTTTAATTTTTCTAAAAAAAAGATAATCAAAAATTATACACTATAAAAAAAACAATTATATTTATATATCAAAATTTTTAAAATACCTTATTTCAAAATACCTTTTTTTTTTCAAACAACCAAATTTCTAAAAATCAGTCAATTAAAAATTATTCAAAAAACCAATTAATCAAATAAGCAATTTTTTAATTAAGTAATGTATTAATTAATCAAATAAAATATTTAATTAATTAATTAATACATAATAATTAATTAATTACATAATTAATTACTTTGACATTTATAGGGGTTCATACTTCCAATAGGGGGGAGGGCGACCAACCATTTTGGCGGATTGAACGTGGCACCAGGGTGCCATTACAGGGTGCAGTGGACGTGGTGCCATTGTTGGGTGTAGGTGTCATTGTAGTATACTGTGGTTAAGGCGGAAGGTAACGACATTGGAGGACCAAGCTGTTAGCTGAGGATGGCTGCTGAAAAAGGTTATTGAAAAGAGCTGCTGAGAAGAGTTGCCAAAAGAAAGATGCTGCTCTTGTTTAAAATCTATCCTTGTTTTTTACGTAGGAATTTTATCTTGGCACTGCACAAACAATTCGTGTTTTGCGTAGTTTTGGACTGCGAGTGGGGGGGGGCCGGTACGGAAAAAATGACATAGGTAGTTTAACAGAGGTGGACTAAATTTGTGGTTACGATGGGGCAACATAGGGCGGCCGACCTGAGCCAACATAGGGCAAAGGGCCAACAGAGCCTAAGACCAAGCTAGGCCCAGCGTAGGCCAACCTGGGGCCAACATACCGCCCCCTTCATCCGGCGCCCGACTGACAGGCGTGAGCTTTTAAGTCTTCGAACAAGGATACCTTCGGTTTGTGGGTGGTTAAGAAACTTTTGTAGACTTTTGTAAAAAAGCAATCTGGAAATTGTGACAAATTGACTGAAGGAATATCACTCTGTAGTTTGGGTTGTGGTGGGACCAATTGTAAATAATTGATTTCAAGATATTGGGAATTAATTTGACGTTTCCAAATCCATCCTATTCATTTTTAATTGAAATGCACAATATAAGAAAAAAAAAGTGCATTGATTGATATTTCTTTTCGTCAAAAAACTGCATGTGTTTGGTTTCACGTCAAGACATTAGGAAGGATTACTTCCAGTGACGCGTAAAGCTTCAGCCGGGTCAATACGGTCTGGCACGATCACTGTGGCATTCTTGCCCTGTGTCGCAATGATACGCAAGGTTTCAAACCTGAGTGTCCTAGATGTACCCACCCATTTCTTTGCGTGAATGACTCTGATCATCACAAAATGATTTTGAAGCAGCAGCAAAACCTTTGATTTGAGGTGGATGAAATGGACTGGATTTTACAAATACAACCATAACACTGCTACAAGTGATTCCAGCTGCGATCATCATAACCACACAGAATGACGCAATTACACAATGGATAAGTGCATGACAAGACTTGATCCACCATGCAGGAAATTCTCGGAAATGTATGATTTGGCATTGAGGGGCGAACCATTGAAGTTGAAGCGCAGCCGGATCTTTTCCCATGGCCTCTCAAATGAACACATTCTGCTCCTTTATTACAAACGTTTGAGCGCGTATTGACATGTTACTCCTCAAAAGTCATCAATAACTTCATACCGGCCTTGGAGGCCTCTGCCAGGATACTGGCAGATTCGCGCTGTGCACGTGCTTGGATCAACTTGGCTTCTGCTTCTTGTTGGGCCTCTAGAAAATGGCAAAACAAAGGCCAGTGGAAAGCAACAGGGATTCTTGTTCAAAATCTCCTCTGCGATTGAAACTAGCTCTTGAATCCAACTCAGATGTGTCAAAAGGATACGAGAGTATAGCAACAAGAAATGTGATGTGCTCCCGCAGCCGCGTGTGTGGTTGGATGATGTGTCAATGGTGGCACAGGCTTTTTTAAGCTCAAAAATTAAGCTCAAAAAGTTTCCGTACACTTTTTCACAGCTGACCTTTCTCCAAATCTTACAATCTCACACAGCTGAATTTACTTTTTTCAAGCGAAAATTTCTGTGCAATTTTCGCAAGAACCAGCGGTATTGGAAGGAATATGTACAATTCAAATCTCCCTGAAGAATTAATTCAATGAAGTGAGGATAAGTCGGATACTTAGTTTGTGCTGGACGTAGTAAGCAGTTTGTGAGCAGGTGTTGGTGCAGTCGCCTCTGCAACAGCTGCAAGGGCTCTTTGCATTGACTGCTGAATTTGCACTTCCTTCAGTTCCACCTCACTGGAAGACTTGGAAGACTCGAGTCACATCAAAGACAAAGAGAATAAATGGAGTAAAGAGAATAAAAGTAGCCACAAATACATAGCTATCATGAATCATAAATGTCATATAGAAACGTCATAAACTCATCGAAAACTAAAAATGACAATACCAACAGTACCAAATCTGGCGCCTGGCTCACTTCAATGCCCCAAGGGCCCGTAGCTGCATCAATAAGTTCTGTAATGCGTGCATTCAAACGAGGCCGTTGAGCGAAGATTTCACTGAGGTCGTTCTCTCCAACAACCGTACCTCGTAATTCGTAATCGTCACAACCCCCTAACTTTGCGTGCGGAATCACCATCATCATTTTTTTTGTTTCTCGTCTGGGAAATGGTAAACGTGCCTGTTGCATGTTATTTGCAATATTAGTCACTTTGTAAACGTGCCTTTCACATGCTATCTGCAATTTTTTGCACTTCTCACCATCTACTTGGCATCTAGAAAAAAGCGATAAGCAATAAAAAGGCAAATCAAAAAATGTGAAAGGATGCATGTTAAAAATCTAAAAGCTGGAGCGGGGAGGGGAGGGCGCAGCGCCTTTCCCACCACCATGGCCGCCACCGCGACCAAAACCACAAGAACAAGAACAAGAACAATGAACCACAACCAACAAATAACAACCAACAACACTTGACAACAAACACTAAACAGCAACCAATAACAAGCAAACACAACAACAAAGCCATGGTAGCGCAGGGACGCAAACTCTACTGCTAAACTATCACTAAACTACCACTACTGCTACTGGTACTGCTACTGGCACTGGTACTGGTACTGGTCCTGGTCCTGGTCCTGCTGCTGCTGCTGCTACTACTACTACTACTACTACTACTACTACTACTACTACTACTACGACTACGACGACTACTACTACTACTACTACGACTACGACTACTACTACTACTACTACTACTACTACTACTACTACTACTAAGACTACCACTACCACCACGGCTACTCATAGTACTATCACCATCACTCCTACCACCAAAGGATCAAAGGACCAGGGGACCAAAGGACCTTAAAAACAATGAAACGATGCGAGAAACATTATTATTTCCCACCAAACTCTGCCGCTTGGATCCACGAGAGCAATCTATTTCTTACTTTTCACAGCTTTCATTATGCTTTCATTTTTTGCATTATCTTGATCCAGAAGCAAACATCTTGCAAGATTTAGGCTCTCTGCATGTCTGCAACCAAAAAGCGCATTGTGACCTGCACCAGATTGCTCAATGCTTGCTGGTAGTTCTCGACTTCAAATAAAACCTGGAACAAGCAGATCATTCGAGGGGAGCTTTTGTTGAATTCCATGTCAGCCAAGAAACTTTGGTTGCATCTAAAACACGGTAGAAGCACACGGCATCAATCGTGACAGTTAGGTTGTCTTTTGTCATCACCATTTGGGGCTGAACATCAATGCATGCGATCTTCCTTAGCTCTCCGAGGCTGCGCTAGCAAGACGAATGACGCACGGCCAAAATACTTGTAAACCAGAACTTGCCAAGCATCAAGGGTACGACCTTTACTGTTTCCACTGCAACATTGTATTGGTGTCGCCCGGGATCCAACATGCGATCAAATTTACCAAACCGCAAGACCACACCAACGGATCCTTGGTCAACTTGTGTGAAATTGCCAGCGCCACCGAAGGGCATGAACAAGAATGCATAGATCCGGCCAAAGAAAGTACGGATTTTGTTGCTGAATGCTTCCTTCTCCTTCTCTTTTGGGGCGGCAGATCGGACCAAGCGAATGCGGCGTTTCTCACTCGTAAAGCCAGCAATGAAAGCCGTAATGACAAGTGCTGACTTATGGTCCACAGTGGGGTACGTCGACTGACAAGGTCTTTGTGTTGACCGCGGAGCAACAAACGGTTGCACAGGCTTCGGTGTAGAAAAAGCAAGCGACATGAATCCAAGAAAAAAATATAAAAGTTGGAGTGTGACTAGGAGGCTTTTCCCAACCATAAATGAGCGAATGAAGTGTCAATGCCAATCACTTCATTTAATCATTTGTTCATATCAGTCGAGCATGTTGTCATGTGAAATGGTAGCTGCTTGTGCGACCTTCCCAAACCAAAAACTCGCAGAGTTCGCATAGACAGGTCCCCTGAGTTGCAACAAAATTTCCCTCCTTTCACGGAAGAAGATCTTCCATCTCTTTGTTACACCGGCCAAGGTGTTGTGCAGCGCTTTTAGGTATCGTCACGTCTTGTATTTCCTAGAGTTCGTGCAATCTGAGTTGAGATGGAATCAAAATGTGGACTGGAAAATGTCAGGTTCATTTCCAATTCGTGCTCGGCGAACTTCTACTCAGTGAATTCCACCAAGCTTTCTCGTCTATCATGGTATCATGGTCTGTCGCATTGTGGCAACTGAGGCACTTTTTCTGAGCACTGATCTGAAGCAAAACTTCATGGCCAGCGATAACATTCAAAGAATAGCTTTCTGCAGAATTTCACCCCAGCCTTTGCTGGTGTGATAACCACACAAGTGAATTCTTTTGGGTCAAATGCACACAATCTGTGCCACGTCTCTTTGACTTGGTGTCATTTTTCCCAAGCAAAACTCTCAAAAGAAAGATATGCTGATATGCTAATTCAATCATGGAATCATGGGCTCTTCAAATCTTTAAATCTTTGAAGGTTGACAGTGCCAAACGATTCTTTGGACGTCAGTTCAAATAACGCCTTTGGCTTTTCCGACTTCGATAAATGCATCAATGCATTGCTGGACCTGGTCGGGCCTTAGATTTGGCTTCAAATCGCTGTTTCTGTTGCTTCAGCCGAGTTTCAAAACAAAAAACCAAAAAAACCCAACGAGTTGGTTCCCACTGAGTACACAACTCATGTGCTGCACTCATTTGAACGCGAATGCCTTGGAGAAAAATGTGACACGTCACTGTCGCCTCTGTTGCTCACCCTGATCACATCAACTCGCAACTCGACTAGGCTCATAACGCGCAGCACCTTTTGGCACCACAGGAAAGCTAAAACCGATGACCTCGGTTTCAGCTGCGAAAACCGAAGTATTACCATCACCATCCAGAACCATAAGACTATGATTCGTCTCAAGGATCTGCTTACATGGTCAACCAAGGTGAACTCGGGATGAATTTCTGGTGTCAAGCTTCAAACGTAGATGCCACGTTTCAGCATCTCATCTGCCATCTCACTTGCCAAGCGGGCATCTCCCAGCATCACTGGGACGATGGGGCAACTCCTTAAAACACGGACTTGCCAAAAAGAAACATGGAAAGCTTCAGAAACTCAACACGAAAAATCAGAGTTATACAAGTCACATGCTCCAAATCTCAATGCAAGGAAGCACGAATTTAATTCGAGGTTTGGAAAATTCTGCAAACTGGAACAGGAGAATGGAGACCGCAACTCGTGTGCAGATTTCAGCATCAATGGATCGCTGCATTCACTTTGACAGTACACCAGATGAAGTAGTAGAACCAGAATATAAAGAAAACGCACATTATTGGAAAAAGGAAGAGTGCTAAGGAAAAACCAAACATCACTCATGAGGAGATGGGGATCTGAATGGCTGAGTGAAGATTGGAAGGAGATCAAGTCATCAAGGCTTAAGTCTTAAGTCATTGCCCATTCGATCAGAGTCCAGTGTTCTGAAAATGTCATTTTTTTTTTTTGCCTAAACAGGACTTTTTTTTCTGCCAATCGTGAAAGACTTGGAACCTGGCTCGTGGCCGCTGAGTTTGAAGCCAGCTGCCTTCATGGAGGAACGGAAGTGCTGCACGTTCGCCTGTCAGATTTGAAGGTCAAAAACCAGGAAGTGGTAAAAAGATTTCCAAGACAAATTAGAACTCTACAATCGAAATATCCCGAAACATCATCCGTAAATCATTAATGTAAACCCAAAAAAAAAAAGCTTTTGCTTCCGACTTGCAAACCGTTGCATTCCCACCTCCTAGCCCTCCCAGCAACTCTCGCCACAGGTCAGCTGCAAGCTTTTTGCCCCCAAGGCTGAAGTTTGTCCAAATCTGTGCTAATATACCACATTACTATGGCTGGCTTCTAAATCTATGCCAGGCCCACAGCAATGAGTGCAGGAACGGCCACATTGCTAAGAGGGAACTTTCGTTCATCCACCCCACATGGGATGGGCGGGGTCGGGCCCCAAAAACTTGCGATAGCACGAGTTGATGCTATACAAGTGCAGCTGACACATCACTAATCGCTAGACTCTCAAAAACAACATTCCTTCGAAATTCATCATTTTGCTTCCGACTTGCAAACCGTTGCATTCCCACCTCCTAGCCCTCCCAGCAACTCTCGCCACAGGTCAGCTGCAAGCTTTTTGCCCCCAAGGCTGAAGTTTGTCCAAATCTGTGCTAATATACCACATTACTATGGCTGGCTTCTAAATCTATGCCAGGCCCACAGCAATGAGTGCAGGAACGGCCACATTGCTAAGAGGAACTTTCGTTCATCCACCCACCACCGCAGAGCGATCAACCTTCCAAAAGATCAGGACCCAAAGATGCCACCGAGGCAGCACTGGATAACAGGCAGAAAGAGCTCTCACTCTGTGCTGGCGAGTGAACCGGAGAAGTAAGGTCAATTGAAACACCTCCCTTCTCGGCTAGTTTCACCATTTCAATCTTCACCTCGGCCTCCACGGCATTGCCATCAGTGCAATGACCAACTGCACCGTCAAGGATAGCTTTAGGCACTGTGCTACAGCTGAAGCGACGAGCCCCCAGGCTCACAACAGTTGGGCAGTACCAAGCTGTCACCGCGGTAATGCCAGCCAAAAAGACCAGAATAATAAAATGGGGTGTCAACAGAAGCTCCGAAAGCAAATCCAGCCGTAATGCATCAACTCGCCCAAATCCCCGTAGGAAACCACTCAACCAGAGGACCATGGAAGCGAGAAGACGGTAGCACCTGTAGCGCACCTGAGAGGGCATAGAGAGCTCAGGAAGCGAAACTTCGATATCAATGTGTTTGAAAGCCTTCTGTGGAGAAGTAGTAGGGATGTCCAGCAGTAAGTTGCGCAGGCTTGAAAGCACCTGCTCACGTTCCACTTCAACGTCAAAACCCCACGTATTCCACAAAGGGTTGGCCCATGACAATTCAAAGAGCAGAGACACGGCCTCAAACTGAACCTGCAAGCGATTCATAGCCACCAAGCTTGCACTGATTCGTAAAGAAAGGAAAGAACCTGACATGTTGAGGTCTTCTGTGATGCTCTGAGTAAAGGGCAACCCCTCGGCAATCGATGTGCCTGCTGCAAGCAAGCGACCCTTCAAAACTGGACTAATGCATGGGAAATGTACTGCTGCTTCTGGGGTATCCAACCAAGCTTGCAAAACCACAATGTCGGCTGTCACCACCATGCCACCACAGCGTTGAGCTCTGATGTTGGTGAAGTCCACGCCATGCCACAAGTTGGCTCCAGCTGTCAAACCATTAGATGCTGCTGAGACAACCAAGGTTGATGCGACTGAAGCCATGTTGTTGGTGGCATTGATGGCACTGACAGCTGCAATGGACGTAGCCTCACCCAAATCGGCCACTGCACCCAAAACTCTTGCAACCTGGTGAATAGGCCCCTGCTGCCCAGACAAGAGTGCTCCCAAGATCAAAACCGATAGGCCCGAAAAAGTCTTCAAGAGCCAAGCTGAGGACTTCCACAAACGACTAACCAAAGATGGACTGCTTGGCCGAGCCCGGCTTGTGTAGCCTGCCACGGCCTTTGCCTTTGGGGTTACGTTGCTGGCAGGTGTGGGAACTTGTACTTCTACTGTTGGAGACATCAGCTTGTTGATCTGCTCGTCTCGCCACTGCCGCTTCTGGTACGGCGTGTAGTGGTCTGGAGCTGGAGGCACCAAGAAGCGATTTTCTTTGCGCCTCAAGTCTGGTCTCATCTCCACACTGTCTGCACGACTTCTGCTCATCCAAGAGCGTTATTCCCCCAAAGTAGTCTTCTATATGGTCACGGCACCAATCAGCTGCAGCTTGCAAATTTCCCAAAGCTATCTGAGTCTTGGCGTGCAAACTGCCAACTACATCAACATAGGTGTGGAAGCTAGTATCGGAGCGCCATCGCCCCTCAGCTTGGACCTGTTTGGCATCGGCACCAGACATAATGCGACTTGTAGCAAACCCAGCTCTACCTGAATGTGCTGTGAGTCCCAGTTTCAAATCAAAGTGCTTCTCTGCCAACTGAAACGAATGATTGTAGGCCGAATAAGAAAAAGGGAACAACTTGCCTCTGTCAGTTGTAGCTGCATGAAGGAGTTTGAGAAGCTTATAGGCATGAGGATTCAACTTAGGGTCAACCTGAACAAACTGCTCACGCTTAACCTTTGTGCTGTGGTCCACTCCCAACCGCAATGAAATTCGTTCACGGGGGTTGTATGGCACAAAAACGTGTTCACGCACCAGGCCCAACAATTCCGAAGGACGCAGGCCTGTGCCCATTTGCACCAGCAATGCCGCTCCAAGTCTTGGCAAGCCTCGAGAGGAGTGGAAAGCCGCAAACAAGTAGGCACATTCATAGGACAGCGGAACTGTGTGCTCGATAGGTGACGAATTGATCCTGCCTTTGATCGCTTCACGTGTGACAATCAGTTTATTTTTACAATGCGGAATGAAAAACTCAACTGCTGCCAACAAAAGTACGTGTTGTGATCTAGTAAGCTCAAACTCCGTTCTAAATTCCATGATCAGCAGATCAACATCTTCTGGCGACAACTCATGCAGCTCCCATCTTTGTTGCAAAAACGCAATGAAAGGATCTAACTGTTGTTTATATTTGAGCAATGTGTCTGGTCTTACACGTTGTTGTAAATCTGGATGAAGTCTACGCATGCAAGAGCACACGTCCACCAACTTCAACATAAAATTCTTGAACTCTCATCGGCTGGCTGTCTCTTGGATTCGACCCACGGCAAGAAATGCCTGATCTGAGCTGCTACACAAACTGCGGCTCGTTGTCTCAAAAGTCTGTTGAGGGCAAAAGATGGACTCCTACCCTTTGACATCCCACAGGCTGTGGGTTTGTTGTCTTGCAGGGAAAACACCGTAGAGTCATGGTTGTTAGGATCGGCCGCTATCTTGCGCAACAGCTTCACCACTGTACGTGACTCTCCCAAAGTGATGTGGTCACCATATCTCCACCTGCCTGATTCAACCAATGTCCATCTTGCTGGATCAAAGAAACCATCTGGCAACAAGCTGAAAGGAACTGACGGCTGCAGCGACTTCTCTGGAAACTTGGAACCACCCAATTCATGCAGTCGTGCCACCGACCTGCCTTCCATCTCTCCCTGTCTAAGAAGATCGTCCTTCTCCTCAGCTGTGAGCTTCGTGGCCACAATTCCATAGCCACCCATGTCCAACTCGTTCATGCCCATAGCATCGGTAGCAAAGAGCCAGTCTGAAAGTCTGGAGCCGACATGGCAGTACATGAGGGAAGTCACTCTGGCCATAGCAAGAGCTTCCTCCCTAGCAGACTTCGTCTCACCTTCGAAGGCCTCCATGAAGTGAAAGATGGAGTGAGGAATGCTGAGGAGCTCCCTTTTGAGTAGGGCTCCAAAAATCCAAACACCCACCAAAGCTCTGAGCACCTTGATCTGGACCATCTTTCTCGAAGCCACATACTTCAGAGCATCGTGGAGAAGGGCCATCTTCTTAGCCGGGAGAGAGAAGCAGGCAGGAGTCTTTTGAACTTCATAACCAACAACCTTTGTGGCACTTCCATCTCGCTCTTGTTGTGAAACACCAAAGCCAACATTCTCCAAGCCGGTGACGAGTTCATCTAGCAGTGCATCGCAGTGAAGTGGACCAACCGTCGCATCACTGAGCACCACTGTGTCATCAACATGCACATAAACTGCTGACTGAAAAGGTGTGAGTTGCAAGCTTTGTTTCCTGGCACAAGCCTCATTCAGCAGCACCACACCCACCTGACGTTGTGTGGCCCACGTGCTCCAAGCCGGCACCCTTGGTGCAGCCAACTGTCCAGGCACCCGAATTGAGCCTGTAGGGCCCGTGTTGTCGTTCCTGAATCTCAAAAGGGTCTTCAGGATCATGGCCCCCAGTGCTGCACAAAGACCAGATGGGTAAGTCTGCAACCTTCTTGTATAAAAGGACCCATCCGGCATCCGACCGACTGATTTGGAATGCACATGCTCCTTTGAGACACCAGGGCACCTAATGCCATCAAGCTCTGCTAATCCATCCACAGTGCCAGACAGGCAAGTCAGCTTAGGTGTCAAACCACCGAATGGGCATTGATGCAGGACTGCACGCTGAGCATTTGTTCTCCTCTCCAAACCTAACATCTCATCCGTCACCCAAACACTTGGGTATGGATCCTGACCAGGATCAGCAGGATGTTCCCACAAATGAGCACCGCCTCGTATGGAAACGCCCTCACAGACTGACATGTAGTTCAGCCAAAGAATGTTTGACTCATCTAGTCTGGCCTTCTCCCAAGGCTTGAGGTCAGGCCGTCCCCACAGGCAATGACGGAAACGCAGTGGCCGAGGTCCCCCCACCATGTACACATGTCTTGAACGAGACACTGTTGAACAGGGAGGGCCACCAATGACTACATCCACCAAGCCTTCCTCCACCAGCTCCATGATTGCGTGGTAGGTTGCCGGGATTGTGAAGTCCCAGTTGTTGTCCGTGGCCAAGTCAACTGAGATCATCAGCAGCTGGAGGTTCTCGTTGCAGCAGTGCTTGGTCAGCCAAGCCTCGACGTCTTCAGTTCTTCGCTCGCCAGCAAAGAAGTGCATCACCACAAAGGTTCTAGCTCCAGACTGCTTAGCTGCTCTGACCGCTGAACACCATCCAGTCACCGTGTAGCCAGCTTCCCCAGCATCCGCTTCTTTGCGCAACTGTTGTCGTTGCACCCACTCATGGTCTGCCAGTTCAGGAGTTGTTACATCACCTTCTCCGCCATGAACACACTCATGTTGATCCAAGCCATCCCCATCCTGAGATGAAGGTTGTGGCTTCTTGACACACATGGCATAGTTCAGCATGGTCTGACCGATATGATGTAGGTTTATCCTCATCAGAATGTAAACTGAATGTGAGCCCCCCATCGCCAGACGTAGATATCTAGGTGCAACATACGTAGTATTGGGTTCCAGGATCTGAGCCTTCAAGGTGCTGGGAATCAAAGACCAAGCACTGGTTGCCAGCACAGGCGGTCCAGCCTGCCAATACGTCATCCACTTTGGAACCCTGACAAATGTGAAAGCCGAGTCCTCATCGCAGATTGCAACACTAAGCTTATCCGATCCAATGAAGCATCGACCAAGCGCTGCACCACCATGCATGCCAAGTTGGGCCCTCTCAGTTGGATCAGAGAACATATAGTTGGAAGCCACTTGCATAACCAACTTGCGTTGGTCCACACCATTCTTCTTAGGAACTGTAGATATACCTGCAACTGCTCTAATGTTGCTCATGAGATCCCACTCCCATAAATGCGTGACATCTTCTCTGGCCAGGTAACGAAGATATTCAGTTTCACTACCACCCACAAAGCCATATTGTGTTTCGAGCTCTTTGAAAAACACTTCGCACTTGCCAGAATGGTCAACTACATTCGACTCACAAGCATAAAACTCACGATCTTCAAGGGGCAGGACCTCCAACATGTCTATCGAACGTGTCTCTGCAGGTTCCACCATTCTGTCAGCAATCATAGGCACTTGTCTAACACCTGAGTATCTCAGATAGCCATCATCATCTAACTGCTGCTTCAACAACATCGCCACCGCTGCTGCTGTGGGGACGCCTGTCAGGCTGACGCCCCGGCGTGCCCTGGCAAGCACCGCTGATCTCTTGACCAGGTGTTGTACCGCCAGTTTCCTGGCAGCTGTCGCCTTCACTTGACGTGCCTCATCAGCTGCTGCAGGAGATGTCAACCAGGTGCCAACCGCACCTTTGTCCAGAGCATTGATGGTTCTGACCAGTTGTACTGCTAACCTCCACACCTGCAAACGTCTTGACTGCCGTTGTCTGAGTCTAGGCGAAGCATGATGTCTCAAAGTCGGCTGCTCCGGTAGGGGCAAAGGAAAAAGGGCCCACTGGTCCAGGCTGCTAACAAATTCTCTGGCTTCCAGCATCACATCATCTGCTGTAACCAGATCGACCTGCTCATGCACCACGCTGCCAACCACAGGCAAGTCATCTGTGGCTGACAGTCTGTCCAATCATCCCTGAGTCTTGTTGGGGCTACCCTTGCCCCTACCACCACCTTTGTTGCCGGCCCCTCTGCCTCTAAATTTTCCAGCATACTTAGCTTGACCGCCGCCGCCACCACTGCTTCCAGACTCAAAACGAGACATCTTTTGCCCGCGTTCAGCCCGTTGCCACTCCAACTTCGAATGAGCATTTGCATCGTCTAGCAGCCACTTGGGTGCAATATCAGACCCAGAACCAGGTGCACGGATGCCCAACATTCTGTTTGCTCCAGCCTTGTCCTTGGTGCGTCTGAAGTAGATGAACGACCCCAGCTTCCGAAGATGAATCTCTAAGGTGTCTGAAGTGCCAAGTTTGTGCATGATGGCACTCTCTGACCGGCAGCTTGCGAGCTCGTAGTCGACTATTGTAGCCGCCATAAACAGATCTTGATAAGAAGCTGTCTGCTTGAGCTCCAACGTAGGATGCTGATCGTTGACCCACTGCCTCACCGATGCTGCACCCTCCGATCTCAGATTCCGGTACAACTCCGGAGCAGCACGTTGAAGGTCTGCTGGCAGTTTCAGGTGCCAGGCCATCTGTTCGGGATTCTCCCCAACACCAACATCAGCAATGCGAGCAAAGGAGCCACCACTTCCATGCATAGGCCCACCAAGAGTCTCCATCTCAAGAAGCGCCTTTTTGAGCTCCTCACATCGCGGGGGACTGATCGTCCCGTCACCAATGTAGCCGTGGCTCTGCAACAGTTTGTTGATCTCAGGTTCTATCAAGTAGATGTCCTTCTCATTCTTGACGGCTTGCCAAAACAGCGAGGCCCATGACGGCATAGAAGACGACAGAGCATTGGCCTTCGTCAGTGCATCCTTCAGCCTTGCAGCCTGCGATTGCAGTTTGTTGGGCAAGCCACCCACCGAGAAAGGAGCATAGAACTCATCACCAGCTGCTTTGCTCTGACTTCCCAAGCCGCCAGTTCCAGTTTGCGAAGCAGGCGGACAACGCTACCTGCTGTAGTGTGAGGCCAGACTCAAGCAAAACTGTGTGCTCCCCATCCTGGCTTCCAACTATGGTGCCCCGCTGTCCCGCCAGTGACACATAAGGTGGAACTGCACGAAATAGCACCGAGGAACCAAGTGCTAAGGCAGGAGCTAGCACAGCATGTGCATAGTTCTGACCCGTCACCTGAGAAGTTGCAGTTGGCACAGGAGGCACCCCAAGAGGAGCACCACCATTGTCAGCCGGTTGTGGCTGAGCCTCAGGTTGAACAGACATAGTTTCTGAGGTTGTCGTCAGTGAAGAAGGCACCGGTTTCGGCATCCGACCAGTTCCACTGCCAGACGTAGTGCGGATTGGAGTACTCCCTTGTCCAGGCAAACCAGTCCACCCGAGATACCACATTGCAGTTGCCAGTCCAAGCAACAGCAACCCCAGACCAGTAGAGTACACTCTCCAGCGGTCCGTGGGGATCCACTTGTCCAGCGCCAACAAAACTAAGCCAACACCTGCAAACTTGAAATGCAGTGTGCCTCCATCCATCGTCTGACTGTCTATGGTGATCACATCTGCTGTAGTGGTACGCAAAGAGCTTACCACCTCATTCCACACATCCAGATTGTCTATGACCAGTGGAAAGCTGTCCGCTCCCTGGGTCCTGGCCATCGTCGCACAGTACATGTTCCACAGCAGATCTGATCGTGCATCATCAGCAAGCCTTGCAAGGTCTGCTTCACCATCAATCCAGTTTGATAAAGGCATAAGGCAACGTGCCATGCCCGTACGCTGTCCAGCCAGAGAATCATGTTGACCCGCTGACCTCACTCTATTCCGTGTGGCCAAAAGGGCCTCTTCCAGCAGTTCAACATCACGATCCGAATTGCCTGATGCCTGCACCACCGCACTGATTGCATCAGTCAGCGCTTGCTGAGAAAGTCGTGCCATGAGACAGCCAGCACGTTGGAATCACTGCGCCATCATGGCGCAAAAGTCAAATAACTTGACCCCAAAAACTTGCGATAGCACGAGTTGATGCTATACAAGTGCAGCTGACACATCACTAATCGCTAGACTCTCAAAAACAACATTCCTTCGAAATTCATCATCTTGTCATCGCACATTGTAGGCAGAAAGTGTAGCGACACTGACACGTGTCTTGTCATTGTAACAACGATGTCATCATGCCTTTTTTTGTCTACACTTGATGTCTGTTAGATTTTTGGTGCAACTTCAATATTGATGTCAAGGAAGCCCTTGCCTGAACCAGCACGGCCATGTTGAGATCATGGAAACTTCGCCCAGCCTCGAAAAAAATCAACAAAAAAATTGTTCGGTGGAGGGCGATTGATCAGCTGTGGAGCAGCCTCTGCAGGATCCATGGTATAATTATACCTACATGAATCGTTGATTTTCATGGTAAATTAGTTGGTAAATATACCAGTCCCATGGATCCTATGGGATATGACATGGCCACTGTCTTGGTGAATCATCACGATAAGGAGCAGTAGCTGCTTGCAATTTGATGACATGCTAGTGCAGTTTGTGACCTCGACCTTCCATTCCGTAACTAACTATTGGGACGGATGAGCATCCCGATCCCTCTCCAATGATATGCCAATACCCTCCCTGCCTTTGCAAGGGAGACCCAGGGTCGTAAGGCAAATAAGGAGGACCAAACACCCTTCACAGCTGCCCAAGCATCTCGCTCATGAAACCTGAACGAAACGCATGGTTTTTTTTCCATATCTTCGGGAGAATCCATTGGTCACACATCTGTGGTCACAAAATTTTGCCTCTCTTTCATCCCTCATATTTTCTGATAATTGCTGAAATATCAGCATTAATTGCAGTTTGGTAACAATTTGGTCAGACGTTCTTCTCCATCTTTTTGACCCACCTCTGTCATAGCTTGATGCATAGCCTCCTTCAGAGCTTTAGGAAACTTCATGGATTCGATGATCTGCTGAGCTTCCTCAAAAATCACTTGTGCCTTGGTTTTTTTGTGTCAAAACATCAACGAATCAAATCGCCACTATGCGGAAAAACACGTTAAACATTTAAGATATTACATATGTCAATAGAACCCAATGAAGGACAATAAAGGTACGGTATCATTCTGTGTATGTATGATTGCAATAATCCTAAGATCTCACTTTCGCAACAACTGCCAATGTCTTATCTAGAAGGTCATGAAATGTGAAATTCATCACAACCCAAGTTGCATCTTCATTCGCTGTGTGCGGTTGTAATCGGTTCAAGACCTTTTGCAGCATGGGCAAGACTTCTTTGTTTGCATCACTCGTCAAGGACTTCCTGAGGAATCATTCGTGGGCCAGTGCAATACAGCGCCGGCAATTCAATTTGCAAAGTCACATCCGGGATTTACTGACACCGCTTTCTTTTCCCAATTGTAAACTTTTGTCAAACATTCTCAAATATGTGTTCATTGTTCAGTGCGTTTCGGCCATCTCCGAATCTGCCCTGAAAACTGCTCCATTCCAAGCGGCTGCATGGTACCATATGGCAATGCCACGGCCTGACAGATCTTTCGGGCAAATTTGGCAAAACCGATGCATCACGCAAAAACCCGAGTCGGCATGACCTGGTATATCATGCTATATCCCATACCATCCATGTATGGGATATTTACCAACTCATTTACCATAAAGATCAACCAAGTGTAGGTAAATATATACCATACATGGATGGTATGGGTATCTATATATATATATCCAAACTTTGCGGAACACCGAAATCCAAGCCCTGGATCTCAAGTGCTCGACCGCCAGGAAATTTGGCGCGGGGTGTTCGATTCCTCAATTGTCCATGAAATTTCCCGCAAATTTCAGTGGGCGAGAGTTTTCAAGACATTGATATACTCCCATGTCCATGTATTGTTTTTTCACCTTCTTTACTCGTTAGTGATGTTTTCTAGGTGGCTGACAGGCGCTAGCCTGTTTTAACAGCTGTTTATCCACTTTTTTCAAAGGTTGGTGTTCCAACTTCTACCTGTGCAGTTTGAAATTGGGCTGCTTCCGAGTTTTGCAATAACTCTGTAAACTCATGTCGTTTCCATTGAACCACATCTGGGTGTTCCCGCCATTTCCCGCCCACAGAAATATATACCTAACCCACACCTGCGGGGTGAAGATCTCAGGCGGTAGTTTTGGTCGTAGCAATGCCAAATTCAAACTCTTCGAACCCACCGAGGTCCTTTCCAAAAATCGACCCAGGATCAACATGCATGCTTTGTTGGATCCACCATTGGGCGGAGATCCATGAGATGAGATCTCAAATATCTCTTGCAGTTGAGTTAGCAAGTTTTCTTGATCAAAGATACTCGCCTGTTCATCTCATCTGGGCGGACACACCTCATTTCGATCTAAAAACGGCGTCATTTCATGTATCTCCTAGATGTTCACCCAAATCATGTTGGACAAGAGGAAAACAGTACGGAAAGCAGATATAGTCAACTGCAGATTCCATTCAGATTCCTCAAATACTCAAGTCCTGCAACCATCCACATATCAGCATATTTAGCAGCAACTTGTGACCAGGAATCAACAGCTCACTCTTGTCCCAGGAGCCACGAACAGCTGAGATCATCAGTGAGATTCATCTTCACTTCGGCTTGAGCCGCCTCCATTCAGAGATTGAAGGCTTGGACGCTTCGGTGACGTTGAGACATGGAGACAAAAATAAACAGTAATACACAGGTGCTAACAAAGTTCAGAATATTCTCCCAATTTGTCAACATTCAACAAATATGGCAATCGCAACACTGAATGTCTCGAGAATAATTTGTCAGTGTTACTCAAAAATTCTTGTACTAATATCCACGCCATATAGCATCAATTATTAGCGTTCATAGTGTGTAGTGACTTTATGGACTTTGCAGAAATCAGGCATGTCCAGTTGAAGTCTTGGACATCTTGGCCCGCACCTTTGCATGTTCCGCATCTGCCGCAGCCTGTTCTGCTTCCAGTGTAGCTGGCTTCTCAGAGGCTGCAACAGAAAGACTTCCATCCGCCTTGCACCTGAAAAAATGGTGACCAAATTGCCGTGCAATTATGTGTCATGTTTCTTGGTGATATGATGGGATTTGCCATATAGAATATTACAAAATTCATACATCCATATTGACTGACACGCCCCAAAGCCTCATTCTTGGGTGTACCTGTACCTTGATAAAAGCATACCCAACATGTTGATTTCTTCGGAAACTTAAAACATCTATAAAAGCCACAAACAAAACACACACAAATGGCAGTTCCCAAATCTGCCTGACTTCTACCCATTGGTTGGCAAAGTCCGCTGCCAATTTTTCAGAAATCTTCGGGTCAAAACCTCAGTCCGCTGCCACTTGATGATCCGGCCGCTGGGGGTGTACAGTATATATACTTCTCTTGAAAGTGACGCCAAGGTACATGTACACAGCAAGACCCCAAAGTTACGCGCACGCACGGCACAATGTGAAAGAATATCCGGTGCTTCCTCGAGGAACGAAACAAAGCACTGTATCTTCCGCTAGAGCATCATCCATGTACTGACAGTAACATGTTATAATCAATGACAATCATGACACCATGAAGTGTGAAGCATCCACATCTGTCCTTGGCACTTCGAACCAAAACACCAAGAACACCATCCGGTACCTGAAGGGAACACCATGGAGCAAGTGGGGACAGATTTGTGTGGACAGCTATGGTCATACAGTCACAAGCTGATTCATCCGATCGGAGTTGCAGGAAAAACCGGCGACATGAAAACAGTGATGCTTGGCCTCCTCCTCTCCACTGACAGCACCGCTAAGCAAAATAGTGGGCGTGTGGAAGATCTCCCCTTGCACGCCAGTCATCTTGTCAATCAATTTGAGGACTCCCTGGCAGCGCTAGTTCAGATTTCAATCGCAAGATTGCTACACAAAGCTGAGGTGGAACACTCTACACAGTCTGCATGGTGATGTTTTTGCAGCATTTGTATTTATTGTATTTGTTCTGTTTGTTTCTCGGATTGCATAGACTGACTTACACATTCTATACCAAAAAATCGGCCCAAAATTCCGTTCGCCGGTTTCGCCTTAATGGGCTTGTCAATGGGAGAAATCATCTGCCATGGTGGCCTAAGTCAACCAGTACGAAAAGGAACATTGTCCGAAAAGCGACAAGCTGGGGGAATATGTAAAAATATATAAACATAAAAAAGTAGTCAAATTTAGAATTAATCATTTTGAATCCACAGAAGTTCATTTAGTAATTTTGTAATATATCTTAGCAAATACAAATGACAATCTAATTTTTGGTTACATGGGCCTTTACTTTTGATCCATTTTTGAGCCGCTGAAACGACGCAACGGCAACTTCCTCAACTTGTGAACGTCTATACAACCCTAACTTTTCAGCTCATCCTCAGGACCAAGGCGTAGAGGGCATATAGTGTTTCACCAATAAAAGGTTTTATTTTCGTTTCGCAAAGATTGCATGTACTTGCAAGACAAACTTTTGAAAAATCAGCAGCCGAAAAAAGAAAAGTGTTTTATTAAAATGATGAAGTCTTGACATGAGCTGAGAGAAAGGAATGATTTTGATACAACGCCTTCCCTTGAAGTGAACCTCTGATTGGACCCAGTTTTGTCCAAAATAAGCTTCTTTTGGTGGATGATAGCTTTTCTCAAAAGCCAATACATGTCCAGTAAGAGAAACATGTCCTGTTTTCCCTCCACATTTCATTCTCAGAAAACTGTTAAACAAATGTCGCCCCGAACTGGGCAAAAAGGGAGTTTCAGCATCGGGGGGAATTCTGACTTGGACTGCGATACACAATTTCACCAAACATTTCAGGTACCTAAAATGGAGGTACTCACCTATATAAGCTGTATGTAAGGCTTATGTAAGGGAAAATCCACCTGCAAAATAACTAACCTTATAAGGTTCAGTACCTCCATTTAATGGTACCTGAAATTCTTGGTGACAATTTGGCTCAGTTTTCTAGTGTAAGAAAGAGGTCCTCCACAAATTGCTGCACTTCTCAATCCCTACTTTGCATGCATCTGGGCGGCAAGTGGGCAAGGTCTCGCAAGACAGGTTCCATACGTTGCAAGATCAGGCTGACGGCCTGGGTGAATGTCGATTAGAAGATCAATCCCAAATTGAGGAGCCCCCACCCTCCCGCCCCCATTCAATGAAGCTGTGACGACCAGTTGTTGGTGTCATTGTTAATACCACACTGTTTTGGGACATTTCCGTCAAAGACTGCTGGGTATCACACCATCAAAGAGGTGCCACGAAGAACCTGTCAAAAACCCCATGTGAGCTCCAAATCATAAGTGCCAATCATTGCAACCAGCTGCCATTCCTGGAAAATCCCATGGATTTTCTGCTTCCATCCACCAGGGCACCCAGGGCCTCATCCACAAAGACATCAATATTTTTCCTGGGTGCATCAATTGCAGCACCCAGGAAGGCGGCCTTGGGACCTCGAAAAAGCAACAACTTCGCCGGAGCAACTCGGTGGAGCAACAAGGCGCTGAGATTTGCACCCATCATGGTCTGACACTTGTCACTCAGCTCGCCCACAATGCGACTGGTGCGATCACATAAAGCCTACACCAAGGACCAAAAAAAGGATGATACTGTTCTTCGCTGTTCTTGATCTTAGATGTGATGCTAATTATATATTGTGATGATGATATGCAATCAAATGATATGTGATTGAAGGTGGCAACCTAGATTCATTGACATCATTTCATTGATAGCCATGGATAGCTGAAACTTGTAGTTTTTTGAAATCGAAGGTCCATGGTCGACAGTGTATCTCATTTTGCCGATTGAAATCAGAAATCCTTCGGAGTGGAGCCTTCAGAAGCAAGGCACTTTCTTCCGGAGAATTCCACTGTTTCTGGGAACAGCTGTCAGAAAAGGTTGTCCAATCCGCCAGTAGTGCTTGTAGCTCGTCTTCCTCACAATGAACATCAATGAACACTTCACCCGATGTGTTAATCACGATGATTCATGATCAGGAACATATCACTATATGTCATCTAAATGTCCGCCAAGTCGATCCTTCAATGTTCAAGACACCTGAATCATACTAACCCTTCACTGATTTTCACTGCCTCTCACTCAACATATCCTGAGATATCTTTAGGTCAATGCGCCTGTGGCAGGTGTCCCACCAATGCTGTCAGCAGGGCTCGCAGCTGTCCACAGAGCTGGGGTAAACGTGTCTCTGACGTCAGGCCTTGTACCAAAACACTCCTCGGTTCATTCATGTGGCCACACGTCCATCTATATAATGTACTGTATACTACACACATTGCGTGTGTAATTGCTTCAATATACACTCTAGACTATATATCATATATATCTATAAAGATATGTATCATAAAATACTCTAAATACATGTTTCTTTTGAAGAATGCATCCTGTCAAAACCCAATTGAAAAGAAACTTGATGTGGTGCTGGATGTTGAACATGTGCTTCAGGAGAATTCCGATGCTACCATTCACACATCTCTTGGGCATCAACAAGGCTCTGTTGCGTTTCCAAGGTGTAGTCGATCACCAGCAACTGCTTGATTACGGATGGATCAGTTCCCTGGCACCAAAAGGTTTTGCCAGTCGTCTTGTGGGCAAAAACCATGTTGCAAACTATGAAAATTGTAGCCGAGCTGGTGCAACGTCGACAAGATCATTTGATAATCCCAATCATTCATACAATAATATTATCACTAATTACCATAGATGCACTGTCACAGTGTTGGCCTTGTTATTCAGAATGGCTAACAAGTCGTCCCTGGCGCCAGATATCTTCATGAACTTTCCATGGCCTCCACAGGGTATTTTCCATCCACGGGTTCACGGCTAGACACCGTGAAGCTGTAGAGGTCACGAAAGTGCCACGAAAACCACGAAAACAACCTCTTCCATGAAATACTGGTTGTTTAAAAGGGATCCTTCTAATGGTGTATTAAAATCCCGATATTGATATAACTGGGTAGTATAATCCCCTATATACCCTGAAAAAACCAGGCTTTTCTTCATTGCTCACTGGGGGCGTTCCAGCCTTCGTCAAGATTTCCGAAGCCGGTTCCGCCCATGTGACAAATGTCTTGAAGTTTTCCTGGCTATCAGCATACCCCACAACTGCCGGTTGCAACATGAAAATTATGCCAGTGAAATTGGAAGTTAAGTCCATATGATTTATACATTCAAATTGGCTTACTGTGACTGTATACCCCTCCCTGAAACTAACATCCCACCTGCCAGTCAGGTTGCGCCATCCCAAAAGGAAAGGAGTGTCTTCCATCCGTTTTCAGGTGCTATGTTTGTTTCCAAAGCGGATAATTATAGACATAAAACACAATACAAAATGCCTGGAGTTTCAGGATATCAGGATATCACGCCTTGAACATGACCAGGAAGGCAGCCCTTGGCATGGTCCAGGGCTAGCTGCAAATCCAAAGCGTCGTGGACGTTGCGGAGAATAGACAAGTACCTGGTGCATTTGTGAAACATTTTCTTTCTTGGAGCGCAAATACCAAGAAATAAACCAACTCTACAGGAATGAAATTAAGCAAACAACCTCGAAAAAACTATAATCATCATCTCGGTCGGTAAGGTTGGGAAGAGCCATGAGATTTTGATTGCATCAATTTGTTTTGGACCAGGTGCCTTTCGAAGTCATTGATGAGACGGCCCACGTCCGTTTGCACCATGTAAGGTTCAGTTGTAATGGGCCGACTATAGGAGGTCAAGTGTTCCTGCATGCAACTGGTTGTAGGGTTTCCATTATTCTCAGTCTGGAATGTCAACTGTGAAACCGGTCATGTGAGTCATGTGAAGTCGACAGCGTCCTTGGTGATGCCATGTTCACCCAGAACCCTCCAGTAGGTGCCCATATCACCACCACTCCGTAGGTAAGCAATGATTGCTCGACAAATACCAATGTCAGCAGGTGTGGTGTTGTTGTGCAACTTCTGATGCCACTGTTCCTTTGCAAATTCAGCAATTGGAAGGAAACATCTGTGATCATTTTGCTTACTTTAGCTTTTTCTAGCTCCCCAACCACTCCTTTTTTGTGCTGAATCTTCCTCCAAGGTGCGTAGTACGTGCCGTGGATTTCCTACAGAAGCATCGATTACATGCTTGCAATACAAGCCACAAGCTGCTTCAATAGACTTGCCCTGAAAAATCCAGCACCATTTCTACCAGATTCATACACTCTCCACCCCTCTTCAGCTCTTCAACTCAATCTATTTAACCTTTTGACTGGTCCTTGATGTTGTGCGAGTGCATAATCACCAAGATCTCATCTCTAATCTGTTGCCCGGCAGAACCTCCTCGACCCATAGTGGAGAGAGTCCAACGAATCCAAAGTCGACAGCTGGCGGTAGACTTCCATAATTCTGCCTCAAGTTTTGGATCATTCCTACGACATACAATAGAGATCCAACATATGAAGTTAAAAAAGATTGAAAAAAACATAACAAAAGGCAAAAGATGTGTGTATATATTAATGCACTTAAATATGCATTGTATACATATTGTTCATATTATCATTCTTATTTTTGTTTTCAATATCGTTATAAGCTATTGTATATAAAAGCCACAACGGCTTAAAAACATCCAAGTCACGAGTTTCTGTGTAATCTGATTCGTGGTAGCTGCCAGCATTCGTGGCTGTGTGCATGTGTTTCGTTCCCACGTCAAGAGCTGTTGGAATGAAAAACGTTGCCAAACGAAAATCCAACTCCAGAATTCCTCATTGGTCCTTGGCGGTAGCGTGAGCGGGTAAGGGTCAATTAGGAATACATCCAATTGGAAGCACAAAATCTTCACGAAGTCTGACCATGCTTCAGAACCATGGGTTTTCAATGGTTTTCATGCTTCAACGAGAGCTCACAGCTGGTAAAACTCATCAGGGTTGATCCTTTCAGCAGCTCAGGGGCTCTTCTTCGCTTGACATTTCAATCAAAGGCATCGATGGCATGCGGGACCAAACAGCCTGCCAAGAGAAACCAAACGATCTACACAAACGAAAGTTGAGAATGAGATGGAATCAGTCTAATTTTCTGAAGATCCACTCTGATTCATTTACTAGGACCATATTAAATATGACATATCATATAATATACTCTCTCTAGATACATAAATATGTATTTGTTTGTATTTGTATGAAATTCTATTTCCTATGATTCACTTCGATGCATTTCAGTTTTGACCAGTCCGTTCCCCCTCCTTGCTGGAATCGACATGAACCAAGGTGGTCCAGGAAGCCAATCGTCGCATGTGAAGGCCCTGAGAATTCTTCTCCCATTGGTCCAAAAAATCCAAGCAATTTTCGTATCTCCTTCCATCGAAACGATGCGTTGAAGAACAACACATCTTCACAGCTAGTTTTTCTCCCCCAAATCTCAAAATCAGGTGATTCTTAAGGAATCTCAGTCCTCTTCAATGACATTTGGTTCCACGTTGTCTCCTGTTCCACAATTTTGTCAGCCACCTGGTAGGAATCTCGACAGAAAAACCTTGCAAGGCCTGCAAATAGTAAGAATTATATAGACCTGCAAATGAATACTTGCTTGAAATAGCATCTTAGCACCTTACATCCTTTTCAAAATACTCTTCATATACAAATATCTTAACTATGTATAAATATGTCATATGCATGATTGTAAAACACTACCTACGTCATCAAAGTACCATGATGGGAGTATCAAACGACTACATCCCCCGCATGACATTTCGATGTCCCTCGGATGCCCCCCGAATGGCGTTTCACGGGAATTTCCACGCCTGTGCCCATGGCCCCTTCCAGCGACCTTTGCTGGAGAAGCGAACAGTTGCATCACCACCATCCTCGGTCCCATGGGAACGATGACTCAACTGCAAGACTGCGAACTCGTGGAGCCGAGTGACATTGGGTTTGATCCAGGTATCTCCATGTACTGTCTTCAGGACAAAGCCCAAACCTTGGAAACAGTGATGTCGTCAGGATGTTTTATGAGCAACAAAAAACGATGGCCGGTATTGTCAGCATGTTAGTACAAATCATCATGCAATATCACTTAGAGGTCTGTGAAGTATGACAACTCTCGGCTCAACCACCCGGTGGAACTGGTGGGTACTGGGCCGAACCTGATCGCCTTTGGGTATCAAACTTTGGCAAGGTCACTGACAGTGGTTTGGTGATGATCATTAGGATCGTCATAGGGATGATAAACATCGCAGAATCACGTACTGAATTATTGAATTGAAAAAAACATATATTTACAATGCAAACACAAGTGTCAACAATAAAATCAATGTTAAAAACAAGTCACAAGCCAATTCTGACATAAGACATGGTATGACTTATCCGATCATGACATATCCGAGCGTCCACCGATGTCTGGCTCAACCACTGTTTCACTACCATCATTCTCAGTATGTGCTGTGACCATCAAGTCAAGACCATAGATGCCATCCATTTTCTGCAGCTTCATCCTGCAAGCCTCGTTTCAAAAAAACCCATCGAATGCCACCAACCCACCAATCCACCTCCCATGCACCTCACCCACCAACCCACCGCTGCTGACCTTGTCATCCACTTTCACCAAATCTCCAGGCCATGATACGCAGTTGATCTGGGTTGCCTTTGGTGGGGCAGAACATGCGTGCACAGCACACTAATTCCTACCTTCCAAAAAAACAAGTGAAGAAGTTGCAGCTCTTGAGATTTTATGCTACATTGTTGTTTCATACACTTCTTGCGTTGACCTGCACAGTGCGTGCAAATAGCAATTCGCATGGCCAACGTTTTTTTTCCAGTCAAGGCTCTGATGTCCACTGACGGGATTGCGGTTTCTCAAAAACACCGAAATGCATGAGGCATTCGCCAAGTCGAGGATTGAGCCAGGCGCGAATCTCCACCTGAAGGGAACTGTCATAGTCGCTGGGTGTACGTCAATGCAAATGGAATCATATATCCAGCAATTGCAGTAAGCTACAGTGCTAAATGTCATCTTACATCATCACAATTCATCAAAGATCATCAATCATTGTATTCTCATTGTGATATATAATTTGATATATAATTTAAGAACAACATAGTGATTTACCCTCCAGGGAACTGTCCCATATCCTTGAGAAAGCCGGAAAATCATCGACTCAAAGATACCGGCTGGGTGGGGATACACTCCTGAAATTTAACACTTCGCACCGGAAAAAAGGGTGGAAGACCATCGTTTCCTCTTGACATGGTGCCTTTCCAGGGGCGAACCGTTAAACTTCCAGGGGGTGTTTTTTGGAGAGTGCCCAGGAGGTTTTCCTTATCGGATCCATGGGATGAACGGTAAATTTACCTATATGAATGGTTGATGACTTGATAAACTTTCCGAAGTTTATCGTGTAGGTAAATATACTGTTCGTCCCATGGATCCGTCATGGATACCTATTGATTTCCATCAAGTGCCATGCCACACCTTGGCCTTATTCCCTTCGCTCATGCAGGCAACATCCAAGGTGCCCGAATCGCCTGTCATCTGTGCTAAACAGGTATGGAATCATTTTTTTTTTGAGTTGAATCTCCATGGTATACTTTATATTATGTATTATATGTATATTGACTATATTAATAGATATGATATACCTGTCATTTGTAGTTTATGTGTTTATCTTAGAATAGTACGGATGCATACTTCCAGTGTCACTGCTCGGGGGTTTGTTCCAAGGCACCTTGGAAGGCAAAGGAAGCAAAGGAGATGTCAGCTCGCTCCTCTCGCTGTCTCCTACCCTGTGCAGGGATTTGAACAATTCTTGTGGTTGCTACAAAGCCTGGTTCATGTAAAAACCAACAACCCAAGTGAGGTGTTTTTTTGAGACTGCAATGATTAAACTTAAACCTTGCGCAAAGTCGTCAAGCAAGTATCAAGTCATGTCAGGCCTCCAAGAAGCGGGTCTTGACAGCGTCTGCCTGTTTGGCTTCTTCCTCACTGCGAGCCTCTGCTTCTCGACGTGCTCGGTCCCATTCCTGGACATGACTTGCTATAGTCGCTATAGCTTGTTTGCAAATCGATAGACAAGAACATAGAAGAAACGCATTGGAACTGGACCACAAAACCAGGCCTCATGTCTAGGAAGCTCAAATTCGAAATCATGCGGACCATACTTGATCCATCTGTTGGCAGCCCCATCATGTAGGACCTGAGTTTTTCTTCACCATCTCTTGGGTTTGCCGTAAGATTCACCTCAACGGAGAAGTCATGACAAGTCACAAACATGATGTACGTGTCCACTTCGGCTGCAGGAAGGGCAAAACAAACCTGCAGCCCATCATTCTAGCATAGTCCAGCAACATGGTTTGCCGGGGTGGCCAAGAAATATAATGCTGTGCCAAGAATTCGGATCAACTCACTCAAGAGAATCTCTGCTGTTTCCATCTATTGCCTATGATGCACTGTGATGATTGTATGGTGATTCTGCCCGATTCTCATCATTCGTACAACTCAACCAACATCAACCCGAGAGAGATTTCTTCCCCACGAGCACAACATGGAGCTCAAACTGTCGACCCATGGACCCATCGACCGCCTCAAACTTATCTGTCCCAGATCGAACCAAAGGCAATCGCTTGGATGACTTCCAAGCCCGATCCTTCCCAGCTGGGCCGTACCTTGCCCGCTAAGGAAAGTCAAAACGAAGCCATTTTTAGACACACCAAAACGAAAGTCAAAGTATGGAGAATCTATGAATGAGAGAGAAAGAGATGGTGAGAACAGTCTTGACCACAAATACATGTCCAAGATCTTCCATCTAGGGCATCAAGTTAAGCAAAAGCCGGGGAAACACAATTTGAAGACATAAACGACACATTGCAGAACCATCCAGCCAAGGCATCTAGCACAGAAAACGTGGCAAAATCATATGGCCAGGACACTTCAACCTGCTTGGGGAATTGATCATCTTACATACAATTCATCTACAATGTCTACCTTCATGTAGATCATATATCATATATATACACCTTAAATCATCCTAATCTATTGAAGTCAAAGGTAAAGGTGAGTATTTGTGAAGAGGCCATTATGTTCAAAGACGTCCTGCCGTTGCTGAGGCTCCGACTGAATCACCAGTTCGGTAGAACAATGCACCAAGACATGGAGTTGACATTCCTCTTCTACCTGAGGTAGGACCGGATGTGATTTTTACATGCATATTACTCAGGCCAAATTTCAATCACCGTTTGTTCAAAATGCAACTGTATACTTTACACGACATGGTCGACATTGGATACGATAACATGTGACAGGTCATCTGCAAATGACATACTTCTGACATAACGAGACCAAAGGATTTCATACCTGTACCTCATCCAGTACCCCAGACCTCGCTTGACTTAAGTCTCCGCGTGGTTTTCACCCTATTCTGAAAGGTCAAACACCTATGAAAGCGAAGATGTTGTTGAGGTCTTGTAAAACTCGGAAACAAGATATCATCCGAGGTACAGCTGTCGCCAATAGAACCACCTCGATGTTTGTGCCAGGCACAGTCCATGATGTAGTTTTTGCATCTGGTTCAGCCTTCCTTGGAAACAAGACATACAAGCAATTCGCTGGAAGGTTTCAACCCATTGAGGTAGGGGTGAGCACCAAAAAGATTAAATCCACCAGCCAGGATATGATTTGTCTCAAAAAGGATCTTATATTTTTAACTTTTGTTTTTTGTGAAGAAACTGCTGAAGCAGGTGGCCGCTGGAAGCTCTTACATTTGCAGGAAAGGCACTGAATTTCCTCCACAAAAGTACCTCGAGAACGCTCAGACATGTTGCACAGCATGCTCAGTGTGCAAGGCCCTTAGGGCTTCCAAATCAAATAGCAGCGCTTTCGTTGTCAGGGTGACAGTTACAAAAACCGGCGGCGGCGTCGATGCTTGGGGCACTAAAGAGCTTGGAAGCTCGACGCTGCAAGCGAGCATGCGGTTGGAAACTTTCCTCACAATTTTTTTCGCCATTGCAAGTGGGTGCTCTTTTGTAATATCGTGTACACATAAGAATCACCACTCCACACTGGAAACCCACTGGAAACCCAGAAATCTTGGCGAATGGCAGAAGATATTGAACGAAATGAGGTGTCACAGTGACAGCCAGCTAGAATGATATTACAATTTTAATATTGTACTTCAGATCATCGACCTGTATTGACCTACAGATTGTTTTTTTGTCGTTTCCACGCCTGTGGAACTTCTGCTTGTGGTTTAGGTTTGCAAACTTCTTCTGGCATTTCAAAGGCGAAGTCATGACCTGCATCCTGACGAATGGGAATTAGCAAGGGCGGAGAGGTCAAAACATTCACAAGCGGAAGCCACCTAGACCAAGGTAGATAGTAACAGAACAAGATTGTGAAGCTTGGGAATGGAAGTATTTCATGAAGGAAATGGGGTTTGAAGCGTTCAATTCAGTTATAGCTATTTCTAGGTGTTGCACTGGTCGTGGCTCCCTCCTGAAACCCCCTGTTGCCTTGAGCCATTGGTTGACGGAGGGATCGTGCAGAACAAACATCAAGTACCTGGAGAACGGGAAATTCCGCCGTCCCCAGTGGTCACAAGCAAATGTGAAACAAGAATGATAGACCAAAAAACGCAAATCGTACATGATGGCACAATTTTATAAATACATAGTTACAATTGTAAATCAGATTCCACAGGAATCATACATTTGTTATACGAAGAACATCGCCTATCATCTAGTGCACGTCCTGGACTCTCATCAAATATCAAATATCCTCAAACTGATATGGCTGAGTTGCTTGTTCAAGTTCTCGCCATCCATGCTGATGTTGCCCTGTTCAATTCTGAGGCATGTCTGGGTACCCAAGAAAGCAAAGTATAAGGTCTTGGACAACTTGCACAGGTTGCGTGCAAAAGACACACGAGTATTTTTGGATCTTTTTTCGACCGGTGAATTTTTCATGGCAAAGGGGAAAAAAAAACAGCAACCCCTGTCAACTACTGGCCTTTGAAACACCACCAGGAGCCTTCTCAAGGTTTAACCTGTCCAACGGGAAAAACCCCACAGGGCCGAAAAAGAGAAATGCCATGTTTTTTTTTTCGCGCCTGTTGGAGGAGGTCCATCGCCTATCCTTGCCCGCGGGGCCGTATTGAAGTACCAAATCCTTAGGCGATGTGAACAGTGAAAATGATTAAAATGACTTCAAGAAATGATGCAAGTTTTTGGAAAATAAACAAACAGCCATGACTCAAACTAAAGAATTCTACTGTCATAATATTTGCATGAACTCGATCAACAATTTTCAACATGATCGGGTGGCCAAAGGTCTTTGGACTCCCTGATAAATCTTGAGCATGTGCATTTAGTGAATTTACTGCATCTCAGCGTCGCGTTCGGTGCGAACGATGGCTTGGACCTCGCAGTTCCCTCCTTAGGTGAATTCAGATCTTGTACAAGCTTTCAGCAGCAGCACAAGCACTGGCTTCTTGCCAATGAATAAACCGAATGAATATTGAACGAATTCTATGTTTTGGCTTAATCCTTAAGTGCAACCTACAAAAAAACCATCGAAAACAGAGAATTTAGCTCAAGACCCTTGGGTGTGGCTATGATGGCCACTTCCACCCCACTGGAACTGTAGCACGAGACCTGAAGGCCAACGTCTATTTTGAGCCCTCTAAAATGTTTCATTTTGGAGTACGCGGGACGCGAGGAGGATACTAGACTATAATACCTCCTCAGAATGTGTTTTAGGCATGTTTTGGGGTCCAAAAAATATCTGCTTAGGAGGTGCTTGGAGGTCTAGGAGTCTAGGATATGTCAAATCAAATCCATGCAACACATCAAACTCCCAGCTGTGTGATCATCACATCATCAGTAGATTGACCAGAAGATTGAGCGTCATATCTTTTCCTCTCAAATAAACGAGTTACACCACCATGAAAGTCCCAACTTGGATACTCACAACCCCTACCGTACAAAGACTGCACCATCCCATCAAAATCACAGGGGGCAAAAGGTGGCAAAAAGTAAAGTCAAGTAAAAGGTGGCTCATCCGACCTCCACAAAAATGAGAGAATATCATCAATCAATCCTCAATCATCAACCTTAAATCATCAACCTTGAATCATCCATCCTCAATCCTCAATCATGATTTTTTCTTTCATATCATCAATGTGATCCGACACGTTCCGGGGAAACCACCAATCATCGTCTCATCACCCTTTTCAACTAGCCGCCTTGGTGTCTTTCTGCGCCGCAGCCGTGACCAAGTCACGAAAGGAGCGGCTCTCGGCCACCTGAAAAAACCACGGAGAGGTTTGTCCCAAACAAAAACATCCAACACAACGTCGAACATATATTATATTAACGATATACTAAAGATGTACTCAACATACTCTATAATCTATAAATTGCAAAGAATTGAAATACCATGTTTTTGTTGTCAATCTTTTGAACAACTTGACCATGACATCTCAACACAGTGTTTCATTAGGGTTCATCGGAAGCTCAAAACAACAAACAACGCATTGTGGTAACAGAAATCTTTAGGTTTTCTTGAGGAGCCTAATTCAATTCCATCAACTAGTGCGAGAACAAAAACACAAGATTCATGGCATACATGCAGCTGTGGATACCTATCCTTCCTTGAACACTCGAGATGAAATCATGTTTAATCAAATTATATCAAATTCATTCCCAGAACCCTTAGCAAACCAGGCCAGTTTCACGGGCTATCATGCATTGGACATATTGGACTTTCACATCGGAAATCATCCATGTGATTCCATGGCTCCTTCCGTTCCCGGCTGCTAGGCCTTTCCAAAGTCAATCAAGAAATTGGTCGAACCATTCTTCAGCCACCTGAATCAATAGAATCGAATCAGTTCAGAAAGGAGTTTCTTTCCAGAAAATGATGGCGTCATTTGTCACATCCCGGGAACTTGACTCGTTGGGCTTCTTGTGAAGCACAAACTGGCAACCTTTCCTCAGGTGGATTCGCATTCGATTGTCGTGTGCAAAGTGATATTCCATGACTGTCCTGACATCAATCCTTTCCATTTTTTCCGATTTGGCTCATACCTTTCCATGGTAATTGGGGTTCAATGCTAGTATATTCTTTTTTTTGACAAGCTTCAAATTTGCGTCAGTGTTGATCTCCAAACGAACTTTCCGCACGTGCCCATCAGGTGCAGGAAAAGCTGTCTGTAGCGCACCTGCAACACGAAATCATGGAAGAGATGTTTTACAGGAATGCATCCAGAATTGGAGCAATGCTGCTAGCGGTAGTCGATCACTAAAAGGAAGGCTAAGGCGGCTAAAGAGTAATTACAATATGTAGAGATGTGAGATGCTGATAGGACTTGCCTTTCGATTGAACTCTAAATCTGCCAAGCCTGGTACACGAGCCGCTGCTGGAACGGTACGCGCTTGGATTTCAACCGGCACGATCCATTCTTCAGCAGTCCTGGGCCGACGATCCGTTGCCACGACATCTTGATCTGGAGGACTTTGGGGCGTTTGGTTCTGCCAAGTTGATGCCAACAAATTACAGCCGATATTCCAAGACAAAAATTTCAACACACCCCGATATCGCACACACACGTTGATTGGGGTGTGTTCCAGCTCGGTTCTGTTGGATTTCACGGAGATCCAAGGGTCTGCTTCCCAACACCCCAGTGAAGGAACATGTCTCCAGAACCAAAGCCAGCTGCTGTGATCTCAAAGACCATCCAACCACCTGTGGTTTCTTCGATTTTCGGCAATAAGTCGCGGCAACGCAGCATTCATGAAATCTGCTGGAACATAACCTAGGGACTCACACGGTATGAAAGACCACTACCTGGACACTTCCCAGCTACAGAAAAAAACACCCGCCTTCATCATTGGGTTCTGAAACGACGTCAACATTGATGGAACACTTGCCCAATTGGGCGGCAATCATTGCGTCAGTTGGTTGCAACAGTAACGGGCTGCTTGTAACGATGGGTGGCTTCACAACTTCACAAATCTCAAGGATTTCCATCTGTCGATTTGTTGAAGCAAGGCATATCTTATGCATCTTGAAAGGATGACGCCATAATGCCATGTTGTGGATCAATGTTGCAGATCTCAATACGCAACCTATGAATTCAGAGTGTGAAGTCCAGTTTGATGCCATTATGTTTTGGGCATGGTTTTCCTGTGCATACATCCATGAAAGGTTTTGGGCAAATCGCAAATTTCACAGGAAAGGATTCATTCATTCGTCTGCACATTGGAGGCCATAGCAACTATTGCAACTATAGCAATCATGGCAAATACAGCTGCGAAATTCTGGAATGATGTCAAGACTTGAAGCTTTTACGAATGCAGCGGCATCGCAATCTTTCTTTTGGGCGAAAGCTGCGTTCTGCATTATCCCACTTTGCGAGCTTCGTGGTCGCATCTGTCCAGAAAGCTCTGGAAGAATTGGTAAGTGGTTGGCTATCTACTCGGATTCTCATTGAGTTCGCAGACATCCAAAGTCGACAAAACTTCCCGCATATTTCACTCATGCAACTTGACCTTGCAGCAGAAGGGAAATTCACAACTGATTTTTGCCACATAAAAATCGGTCGGGACATGTTGATCTTTTTAGCATTTACCAATCACTATGGTTTGAAACCCATCCGAATCGACATCAGTGTCAGCAATGACATGCATGACGACCAGCTGAGATTTTGTGAGATTTCGTCTTCCAGGATTCAAGGATTGAGAGCTTAGGGTTCGCGATGGTTCGCGATGGAAAATATTAGGTATAGAAACTGTAAGATACAATTACCATCAACAATTGTAAAGTGGTTATTGCGGGGTGTAATTGCAAACGACCTGAAAAACTGATTCACCGATCAGCAAACATGGTGCAAACATCCTTGCTTGCAACAAAATGTTTGTTGGCTAAACATGGCTAAACATCTGGCTAAACATCTTGCAGCGTGGTATCTTTCCTAGGAAACGCACAAGAAGTTCAAATGCGGTTTATAATGATGACCTTTGATCAATGGCGCAGTTTCTGGCCTACATCCAGCATGCATACACTTGGTGGTACTACGAATACGGATGGATGCAACAAACAACCTTCAAATATTGCACTGGCCAGAACCTCTACACAACAAAAACACATGTCGCAAATTGCTAACCGAAACTACGAGTCTACGACCGAAAACATCCGAAAACCATATCTGCCGGACGAGTTCCACGGTGAACTTTTGATGCTGACAGTTGGTCACGAGTTTTTTCATTTTCCCTACAGAGTCTATGAAGCATATGTATACATATTTCACATATTTTCATATGTCAATAAAAACGAAAACATATGAAAAAGTATGGTGGATTAAAGCATTCTACACTTACATTCATTGAATTCGATATCATTGGACGCATTGGATGTCATCTTTGTCCCTAGCACGGCCAATACAGGCAACTTCTGTGTGAAATTGCGCTTGCCTCCCATAAAGGCAACCGTTTTATGTGGAGTACATTGCATCGGCATCGCGGGAGCCCATTCTGAAGTGATCAGCATTGGCTTCATGTCAACCTCCCTTCCTCCTATACAAACGCTCCGTACGTGGCGTTTAAGAGCTCTGGGCACGGCCGGATCAAGACCTCTGAAGCGGCGGACATGATCCGACAGCGTTAAATCACTCGTTAAATCAAAAACTCACATGATGCAAGCTTCAGTTTCACGGAATAAGTAAAATAACATTAAGAGTAGTGGTATTTCAAGATTGCCAAAGCTCCCACTTATGCTACACCTCCGAAGTCATTTCACAAAGTCGGACTAGAGTCAAGCTCAACAGGGTCTTCTTTCCCCGCTGATTATCCCAAGCCCGTTCCCTTGGCTGTGGTTTCGCTAGATAGTAGGTAGGGACAGGGGGAATCTCGTTAATCCATTCATGCGCGTCACTGATTAGATGACGGGGCATTTGGCTACCTTAAGAGAGTCATAATTACTCCCGCCGTTTACCCGCGCTTGTTTGAATTTCATCACTTTGACATTCAGAGCAGAGGGCAGAAATCATTGCGCCAACACCTTCTGAGGCCATCGCAATGCTCTTTTTTAATTAAACAGTCGGATTCCCCTTGTCCGCTCCAGTTCTGAGATGGCTGTTCGCTGCGCAGGGAACATCCCGAAAGACATTCCAAGTCCGGCAATCCTCGCCTTGCAAGAATCCACTCTCCACCACAAACGTCTAAGTAGCTTCTGCTCGGCTCAAACATCAAGACAAGGACCCCTATACCCAACCCTCAGAGCCAATCCTTTTCCCAAAGTTACGGATCTGTTTTGCCGACTTCCCTTACCTACTTTGCTCTATGACCAGAGGCTACAAACCTTGGAGACCTGACATCGGCGAGTGGAANGATGATGATGATAATAATAATAATAATAGTGATGAGTGAAATATGTTTGGGTTCACAGGCTGTATCGCCTTTTCACCTGTAATAAAAGCAACTAAGTAATCATATGTAATGTAAGATATTATATTGTGGTAAACTTCAGTTCGCTTTTACATTCTTTGAATTCCACAGTTCCAGTTCCACTGAGTAGTGCTGGGGTCATCACAGGGTGTCATCTTTGTCTGCAGCACTTCCTGAAGAGTCAGTGCGGCTTTCCAGACACTTCCAAAGGATTTGATACCAGTACGTTGAGAAAACACATTTCAATGCGATGTTCAGATGGAATTTCGATACCGCTTCGTGATGCTTTCATCGGAGCTTTGCAATCATTCCCTGCAAAAAACTTGCGGACTTTTGCAATCATGACCATCATTTTCATGCAAAACAGGAGATGATGGATGCTTTCGCCATTGTCCATACCACACTCGTTCAAGACTCGCTCCACTTTTTTTCGTCTGCCTGGAGCCCTCAGCTTAGGCCTTCCCAGGTCTTCGGCCTTTCACAATTCGTGACTCGCGGACAAGAGACTCCCGACATAGGAATCCATCTCATGCTGCAAGTCTTGCAGATCCAGAAATTGTTTGGAGGAAAATCCCCTGGCCACATGTCTTCGACCAATCCAGGGGCTGTTAATCTCCAGATGCAGCACTGCCTCCCAAAAGTGCCAGCACTTGTTTCTGGAGAAAAGAACCAAACAACAGATTTTGTTAAACTCAAAGTTTCCCGCAGCATCAAGGGCATCTTTTGACAGCACTCTATATCATACAAAAGGTGCATGAAACAACAACCAACTTCAACACTTCCACGTTTGGAAGTATAGTTCCTTCCCCGTCTTTCCGATTTTGCTGCCCAAAAATGTGACCCAAAAAACATGAGGCATCGATCTTGCAAATACTGTAAATACTTAATGCAATGAATCGAGCAACATCTGCAGTAGCAGTATCTGCAGTGTCTTTTTGAAAAATGAACGCAGAAGGCAACAATGTGCCTTCCAATGTTTGAAATTCCGCTTCAGCAAATCTGGCTCATCTTCAAACCTCTTCAAATTGAAAAGAAAAGCTTGAACTCTGGCCTCAGAAACCAAAATGTTGCTAGCATTGTCTGGGGCATCTTGAAAGCACTGCGCTGATGTGGCTAAATATCTGAAAAAATACAACAAATTAAAGACTGCAGTGCTGACAAAATTTCATAGAAACGGTGCGACCATTTTGTCAACTAAGATGACACTCATGAGCCTGAAGGGCTGTTGCAAAATAAACATGTTCAAGAGCACTGGTTGCAGCACAAAATCATTCTGGTATACATCTTGGCAAGCACCTGTAAAGCAACGCAACATTTTGACAAGGTATGATTGAAATACTCTGGTATAGATTTAAGCTTTAGTGCAGAGGGTGAACGAAAGCTGGTGGTGTTGCTGTCGCTGCTGTCGCTCCTCCTACTATTCCTGTTCCTGTTCCTGTTCCTGTTCCTTTTTCTGTTGCTGTTGCTGTTGTTGTTGCTGTTGTTGTTGTTGTTCTTGTTGTTGTTGTTGTTGTTGTTGTTGTTGTTGTTGTTGTTGTTGTGATTCTTGTGATGCACATCCTAAGGAGGATAAGGAGGATAAGGAGGAAGCCGATGATGATGATGATGATGATGATGATGATGATGATGATGATGATGATGATGATGTTGATGTTGATGTTGATGTTGAGGAGGAGGATGAAGAGGATGAGGAGGATGAGGAGGATGATGAGTAGGAGGATTGTGATGAGGAGGAGGAGGATCAAAATGACATGTCACAATACAAGCAATCTTGAGACACACTCTCTCTCTCTCTCTCTCGATCAAATTCGTGAATGCTTAGTTTGTAAGGACCTGTGGGACTTACAAGGCTTCTGGTGATATTCTGTTTCAATACATTGCCCCTCCGACCCATGCAGCTCAGGTGCATCAAACAATAGCCTGTTTCAGGGCTTCGGGTGTCACATTCTCATCCATGGCCTCGCCAAGTGCCAAACTTCAGCGGTTCCAATTTGCCCATGCAGCAAGTCCCTAAGTTGACAGGTATGAAATAGATTCCTTTTAGGCTCTTATAGATTCATATTGATTCAGTTGATTTGTCTCGTTTCCCAACTCACTCATCCTGGCCCCTTTGCAGCACCTGGTCGTCAAGGAATACGTTGTTGTGCTCTTTTGGCTCTTCTAGGCTTTCGGGCTTCTCCGTCTCTACGTCTTTTTCAGCCTTCGCCTGGGCCTTCGCTTTGGGTGCCAATGCCCTGGAAGTAATGCGCGATGAGCTGTGCTTGCTGACGATCCCACTTGAGATTTCCGCAACCTCCACCACCTGAGCCGGAGCGCGTCATTTTCTCAAACAAACGTCAACCCCCACTGGACAAGCAAAGAGTTTGAAAATTCCAGAAAAATCATGTACCAAGTTGTTGCCAAGTTGTTCAGTACATGATTAATCATGATTGTTGATTGTGCAACTTAGTTCAATTCTGCATGATTCGGCATTGCCATGCAGCCCTGCCTCACTTTGAAGCACCCCGACAGCCAATTTCAAAGCTTGCAAATCGTAGACGCCCAGCTGCGCCAGCTTCTCCGTCAAGTGATCTTTGGACTTCGCTTGGAGGGACAGAATCTGCTGATAAAACTGCTCGGAGATCTGGGGCAGAGACGCTTCACAAATCAAATGTCTGGAAATGTCTTGGATAAAAATGCCACGAGACTTTCTCCCAGGAGTGTGATTGTATGATTTCAGCGTGAAGAGACTCAAAGGACAAGTAGTTTGTTTCGACACTAGATGATCACATCGGGAAGGAGCGACATATTCTCTTCATTGACAGTGTAATACTTGTGCTTGCGCTGCAACACAGCTGCCCTACAACGATGGACTCCCGAATACTTCAGATCTCAAAGAATAGACAACCAAATGGCTGACATAGGCCCCTGGCGGTGGGCCTCTGCTGGTGGTGGCGTGTTGCCTACTGTCATGATCTTCAGCTCGTTCTGACTTCCGATGGCTTGACGGTAGACCAGGGCCAGCAACGCGCACAAAATCATTATGCCAACCTGGAAGTGGAGTGGCACAAGTGGGACAGTCAACATGACCACGAGATGACCACACGACACGACCACACTCAAACAATACACACACGGCATTCATTGGCATCCTGTATACATGTATCCTAAACATCTCTCAACAAACTCCAACATGAACAGCGGAGCTACCAATTGTTCGCTTGCAAGGTACCACTCCAACCAAGCAAGCCAAGACTGCCAGGCTAAAACCGTTCAAGATTTCCAAAACATCACCTGCTGCGGGTGGTGCGAAGAAGCCGGCCACAACGACCAGAATGGCAAGCAGGAAGCATACCACCATGTCCACAACATTCAGAATTGGTGCCTTCCAGGGCCAGTTGTAGATTTGGACCACCATGAAAGTCATCAGAATGATCTGGCAACCCAAACATTGCAAGGCGGGAGCATCTGGAGCCAACACCACTGTCATTGCCAGCAATGGTCCTTCAGATCTTCAAACAATGCAACAAAATAACTTATATAATGCATCCCGCTCTGAAGTCTGTACACACTTGGCCATTCCCTGGAACCAAGCGATGTTTTTTGCGAAATCTCTTGGAATCAATCTGAGAACCCAGTTTTAAGCCATCTCTTGGAAGCAAAGTAGATATCACAAAGTGTGTTGCAGGAGGGCCCCTGCCTTCCTCGACTTTTCCCTGCAGTTTTTGGATTGTGGATCTGTCCAACTACTCCCGTCCTCGAAGGAGTAGTGGAACTCCATACCACCAAACATCCAAACGAAATCGACCCAGCAAGAACCTTGAACCTCAGAGTGGAGCCAACAAATCATCTCCCAGCTGAACCTGAACCTGATGGCAACGTCAAACTTGAAACCATGTCAAAGAGTCCATAGTTTGATAAACTTTACCACAAGATCCTGAGGTTGTGGTTGTAATCACACAGAGATCAAGTATATATACAAGTAGTTCCCGGGCGGGCCGGGGGCGGAAGTTTCAGAAGAAAAAAGAACTATATAGCAAAGAAAGAATTTGCCTACAGAATGTGCGCAATGCGACCGACCAGCGCCATGCCCAAACCATTTCTTTGGTGTGAACGAGCTTTCCGCTGTTCCACGGTGGTATGTGACCTGTTTTGATGTCATGAAGTTGCTTGCAGGGTGAGATGCAGTAATGTGGTTGGTTGTGAGGTGACGTGGGGTGAGCTACTGTGGTTAGTTGCGACGTGGCATGTCATGTCATGTCATTTGATGTAGTGGTCACGTCATTTGATGCGATGTGATTGCTTGTGTTGTGTCATGTCACATGTTGTGCCCCGCAATAGGATGCAATGTTATGAGCTTAAGATGCCACTGGTTGTGAGGTCACGTCGTGTGGTTCAAAGTGTGACGATGTGGTGGTCCAAAGAACTGCTCTGTACTACAAAGTACTACTCCGGTACTACTCTGTACTACAAAGTACTACGCCAGTACTACTCTGTAGCACTACAAAGTACTACGCCAGTACTGGACAGTACTACTCTGTACTACAAAGTGCTACTCCGGTACTACTCTGTACTACAAAGTACTACAACGTACTGCTCCAGTACTACTCTGTACTACTCCGTACTACGCCGTACTACTCCAGTACTACTCTGTNTCTGTACTACAAAGTACTACTTCAGTACTACTCTGTAGTAGTAGGCATCCGCATAGTCGAAAGCTCTCGGTGCAAGCAGAAATCCATAAAAGCTAAAAAAGCGCAGTACCTTAGATGACCCAGGGGCTTAAGCCTAAGTGGAACAGAGGCAGTGAGAACAGTACCTTAGTCACCAGAAGGTCGGGGACCACTCCTAGATGGCGCCCGAAACAGTTAGATCAGTATCCTGGGTAGCATACCTAAGATCCCAAATTTTCCGAACCACCGATTCCATCCATGAATTAATATGATTCAAATTATCATCGTTCAACAACACCCAACCGAAACGGGTGAAGGCCGGCAGGGGAAACCACCGATCCCAACGCAATAGTTCTAGCTTCAGCCCAACTGAAGAGCCAACTCCTGGTCCTGTGAAGATCATTTTTACAAATATCCTCTTAAGGGGGGTATCAATGAAATCCGCATTTTCATGACGATTCAAATTAAGAAATTGCTCCCATTAAAAGATTCTCCAGGAAGTACGCAATTTTATGGGCCAATTGAGGGATATCCCTGATTTGGGTCACAGCATTAATGGCCATATCCCCCAACTCATGTTCCATTTCCAAGGCCCAGTTTCAACCCAACCATAATCTTTCATCAAGTTCCTCAAAAAGGTAACGGGGTGCCGTCGAGTCGCATTCCATCTGCCAGCAACCCGGTTACAAGAACCCAGAATGGTGACTGCAAGATTTTTGTAAGCCAAAACTCCAAGGTGTGTGTTACCTCTGAGCAGGTAACTGCGGATGAACTTATTCGCCATCCTGCAACGTCTGTCTCCTCTCCTTAAGGTACTCCAAAACCGGTCAGTGGAGCCCTTAGTAGGAACACTAGTGAACCACTCTTAAGCTGCTTTAGAACTTGCAAAGGCAGCGACGGCTCCATGAAACTGCTGGAAAGAAAGACCAATCGAGGAGATAAGCCCAACCGTCCTGATCGCCTCATTTAATCTATGATTTTCTTCAGCAGTTTGCGAACGCCTGGAAGAGTTGGTACAGGAACCTAAACTACTCATATCTTGGGGATAGATGTCAGATAAACGGGAACCCTGAAGAATTTTTCGCCTCCTGTTGGTGCTACCAAGGACCTTAGCTTTGTTTTTATTCTCAATAAGACCCGCAGAATTGCTCCAATTGGTCCACGCATCAAAACGATCGACTAATCAAACCTTCAACATCCATATAGCAATGAAAGTACGATCATCCATAAAGATAACCGTTTCAGCAGGGGGACAACTATGGGGAAGATTTCTTCCGATATGACAAAAGGCAGAGGTGGCCCAAAGCATCAGAACAAACGGGTCCCCAGGGATCCCCTTGTGGAATAGCTTGACAGGTACGTAGCGGACAAGAGTGAATTGATCCATTCCATGAAACAAAACGTTCTTGTCGACTCCACACATTATGACACAATTGACACCAAGAGTTATCGACGCCAAACTCTTTCATAAGATTCACAGTAGGTCCAATAGCAAGAGTGTCAAAACATTTACTCCAATCGAGAGACAACATATAACCTTGTTCACAATATTGTTCCATAATGTGACAAGCAACTTGCTGAACCGAATGACCTTTCCTAGCACAAATGTTAGAAGGAATCTTCGTTTGAACCAAAGCCTGGACACCTTTAGTCTGAAGGCATGACATACACCAGATCCGCCACCAAACCGAAAAGACCGTAATTGGTCGGGTTTGACTAACCGGTAAAATCCCATCAACAGCTTCACCCTGTTTAGGCAAAGAGATCATACGGGCTTGGGTCATTTGTTTCGGGACCGCCCCAACTTTTAACCATCTCTGAATATATAATGGCATGAAAGGCTTGCGCAGCACCAAGAGGCAGGTGTCTAAGTTCATTACCTTTCCAACCATCGCATCCATGACTACCACGGGACTGTGTCATTTTATACCAAATTTCAACATCTTTGGGGGGATGCTGCGTAAAATTTGGTCCATAAGGCAGACCTTGGCAAATAAGATCCGAGATTTGGTCATCAGAAGGAGAAATTTGTTTCTGGAGTCCAGAACTGGTTCCAAAATTCGTAAACCATTTGAGCTCCCGAAGCCAAAGTATCCGAAACATCCCCATTGTAATTTTTTGATATGAAAAATGGAAGGGTTGTTTTTAGTTTTAAGCCAATTTCCAATGCCTTTGGGGTCGGTTTTCATTCGGAATTTCCAATGTCGCAATTTATCCTGACGTTCATGTTCAACACAGTTCCATTGATTTCAGTTTGAACCGAGGAGATCTCCTGACACAAGCTAAGCATGTCACAATGCGCCAACCCAAGTTTCTTTTTTAGAGTGTTACGGAGCCGAGTTTCGTGACCGGCGTTCTCACGAACGCTTTTCCTAAGCACACACAGGCGAGCCAATCGGTTCCTTAGCTGCTTAAGCTTGATGCTACCTGTGTCCAAGTAGCCACGTTTCCTGTTCCAAGGTACCCACTTGTGAGAAGCGATATCACCTTTGGGAAGACCTTTCTTAGTTCTTTTTAAAACATCTTTTTTGGAGGTAATAGGAAAATTACCGTCAAGAACCTGTGCAAAAGCGTTACGGAAAACGTCATTTAAACATGTTTGAACCTCGTCCCAATCTTTTTGAACATCAATATTTTCATTTTGCAGTAAATCGAACAAATTTCAAACCGAGTTAACAGACGCCCAAGCATTTTCTAAAATAACTTGCCAGTGGTTATGAGAGAGATCAACCGGAATAGAATAATCGACAAATTTCTGTAAGGTGCCTTGGAGGGTTTCCTCAAATTGAAGTTGTAACTTAAGTCTAAGGGGGATATGATCCGAGAAATGTAAGTCACAACTGTCAACTTGAAGAACCCTCTGCAGTCTATTGGTGGAGAACCAGTCAACTTCAGAATTACCATCCCATCTAGTGGGGTTTCCAACACCAACATAATGACCCGCATAAGCTTCAAAGAGTTTACCCAACACACCGTCATGAGGTTTTTCGTTAAAGTCTCCCGAAATGACCCAAGGTTGGACCTCAGCGAGGCCGTGACCTTGAAAGAGGTCAACAAACATGTCGGCAAGTTCGTCCTGTGGAGGTCCTCATGTCCAGGAGGGGCAACTCAATCAACTTGGATTTACACTTTTTGGCAACAAAGGCGGCAACGCCTCCACGGGGAGTGGAGTTTTGCCATCTGTCCACTATAGTGTAAGTACCAGGCCCATGGTAACCAACGTATCCCTTAGAGCTGACAGTCCGCAAAAGAGCGGGCCAATCCTTCGTGTTGAGTCTGACATCCTGAAGTTGCACCACGTCAAATTGTCCTTCGTTTAACAGAACTTTGAGAGCTTGCCATGTAGCCAGTGAACCTCCAATATTTAAGGTTACGATGTCCAGGCTATCTGGCCCCGGATGAGATTCGATGTCTCCGTCTTCAAGAAGTTTGCGTTTCCAAACTTTTGACCTTGGTTCAGGTTTGGTTGTAGCAGTCCGAGCGAACCACTGGTTAGCAGTCCGAGCGAACCACTGGTTAGCTTCCTTGACAGAACATCCCCACGTCTTGGTCAGCAGGTTTTTGAGATATTGATTCCCGCGTCAGGATTTCCAAAAAGCAACTTGACCATTATGAGGCGGGGAATCTTTACCACGACACTTCGTGAGAGTGTTAGGGGAAATCCCTCGCCTGGTGATTTTACACTTGACGCAAGTGATAACCGGTCCATGATTTCGAGCATTCTGCGTTGGCCATTTGGACCAATCAACTTTAATACTCCGGAAATCATGACCAAGATGATCGGCATCTTTTTGTTTCCAAGAAGCAACAGCGGAGTCAAGCCATGTGTTAGCTTCAGTGAGAGAAATACCCCAAAGTTTGCACAGAATATTTCTATTATCATCGCCCAATTTTTTTCATCGATCAACAAATTGCGGAAGGGCAGCCGGGGCGCCAGAACAAGCATTGCTCCAATTGCTGCTTTTTTTAACGGCTCGACACTGGTACAAGTAAGGAGAGCGCGCGTTCGGTGCAATTTAAGGGGCCAAGTACTCTTGTTCAAAGGGATTTCGACCAAGTGGTGCCCCTTGACATCGGCCTCTCTCCGCTTGGCCGCATGTTCAAACAGTTTCCGACCTAAAGACTTTTTTCCCTTGGGCAAGTTTGGGATGCAGTTCAGGGTTAGCTTTGTATTGTTTGTATCTAGCCTGAGCAACCGTTTTCAAGGTAATTTTCCTAAATGGGCAAGTCCAGTTTCTTTGGCCGAGAGGCAAACTGGAGGTTTCAACAGCAGGATAACGCACCGCAAGAGTGTCAGATTTAGAACCATCACGTTCAGGATGATAATAGCTGAGGTGTTTGGCGCGTTCTTTTTGCAACCTACGTCGGTCAATCGCTCTATGTCACACCAAGGGCAAGTCCAGGTTTCAGTTTCCGCATTATCCGCAAGATGTCCAGTTTTCTTTTGTTCAGATGAACAGAGCTATGAGCAGTCCACAAGCACAACATTCCCAAGAGACATTGGTTGGCCGATCTGTGGATGAGCCAGCACCCCGCGATCCGGTCAAAGCAACAGTATCTTTTTAGTTTTTTGTCAAGCCACCCAACGATTTGTCCTTAGTCAAAGCACGAGAGAGCGCAGTCGGAGGTGACTTCGTGAAACGCGATATCCGCCTTGGTGCGAAGAGTCAAGGCAGTTTCCTTAGAAACCAGTATAGGCTTTCGTAATGTCCGCAGGTCTGATAGTCAAGGTAAAGAACAGGTTTGAGCCTTCCTGGTTGAAAATGTAAATTTGGCCATATTCATGGAGCAGTAATATCGGCCGGTCCAATGTGGTAGCAAGGGCCCAGTTACCGACAGTGGACCCTTCTTCAACATAATCCTTAAATCCTTCGATCCCCTTTTTTTCCATAATTTGGTCATTGGTGTCTTTGGTGTCCCAGAACATGGAATATTTTTCAAGATGTTTTCGGAAGTGAGTCACCGCCGCAGCACGGACACTGCGGTGGTGATTCACTCCTCCCCCGCTGCTTTGGATTGACTGGGCAATGGCCCAAAACAAACAATTTCCTTTTCCCTCATTTTCAAATCTCCTGACAATTTCAGGAAGTGGTTGGATACCAGGATCGACGGACCATTTGGCACCACCTCTTTTTCAGTAGTCGTGTCAGCGTCCTGCAATGTGTCCTGCGATGGTTCGTCCAGTTGTGTTTCAGCGATCCCATTTGTCTCCTCCTCTGTTTCAAGCGCCTTAGCTTGCAACGGGATCCGATCTTCCATTGGAATCTTTCAGCAACAAGGAATTTTCCATCATTACGAAATTCAGTGTCTTCATACAGGAGTTGGAGCTAGCTCTGATCCCTTTTTCGAAGAGCCTTGAAAGTCCATGTGGTTCCAAATCGTTCTAATTTTTTACTGGTGAAAGAGACATCAGCAAATTGGGAGGCAACCAAAAAACTTTCGACATCACTCATGTCCCCTCCCCTAGGGGCAGGCCTAAGAATCCAGGTTTTGGGAGATTTGGGGACATCTTCAGAAGTCATGCTGCGGAGACCTATAATTGCCTCCAACCACGAGCAACTCCATGATTGGCCGCAAGTTTTGTCGTCCCAATTAAGGGGGTCAAGGTAAATACGGTTCCCATCAATGCAACGCCCACTGGCGGTGAGCAACCTGCCAACAGCCCCACATTTTTTTACCCGCAAAAGTGCTTTGACAACTGTTTGATTTCCAGAAGCACCTGGTAAGAGTTCCCACGACCAAGAATCCATAAGTGAATCTTTGATGGAAGGTGCAGCAGTAACACGCCATTGCCTGGCCACAGTGCCAGGTTGACCTTTGAGTTTGTTCCACCCTGCTTTACATGAGAACCTCACGTCAGCCGTTAAGCGAAAGACAATAGTGTTGGCTCTGTTATCTGCAACAGTTTCGACAACGGGTCGGTTTTGTGAGGGATGGTTGTTGACCTCAGGATTATTTGCAGACCAAGAGGCTAATACCTTAGTGATGAGCTTTCCATCTTTGTCAACAACAGGATCTCTGGTTTCAGTGAAGGTGACATCAGGATACTCATCGACAACAAGTTTTTCCTCCGGCTTGCAAGGGACAAGAACCTCAGCTTTGAGTGATTTGTCACCTTTAAAGAATTTCAAGCAACGCAGTGAGTTCGTCCTGAGTGTTGGCAAGAGCGATAAAAGGTTTAGCGGTTCCTTTCTTATCAATAAGGTCACCAAAGGAAGTGATTTTAGGAACAACAATGTGATTAGGCCAGTCTAGTTCACGAAGTTTCAAAGGACCGCTGTTCACATTGCTTTTCCTAGTAACCAATTTCCATTCATTTTGGATATTTTGGTCCGTTTTACCTTTGGTTTTCCTTTTGAAACAATATCGACCCGACTAGTTTTAGCCCCACCTTTGGTACCTTTTTTCCCACCCATGTTGTCACCAGGCATAGGTGGGGTGGTATTAGCACCCTGCTTGTTTTGTTTGCGCTTCTGTCTTTTTAGGTTTATGCTTTTCCCTTGTTGTGAAGCGGCAACGGCAGCTCCGACAAAACCCTGAAGTCAACGCAACAAGCCTTCAGGTTTCTTTTCAGCACGTTTAACAAGTCTCTGAAGACCCTCTAATAAACCAATGTCAGTGTCAAGTCCAGAATCATTTTTTGTTTTGTTGACATCCTGCTGATTGTATGCACGGACCGAAGTACCTTTTCCTTTTCCAGAACTAGTCTGGGTTTCGGCTTCAATTCCAGCAAAGGTTCGAAGCAAGTCCTGCAAGCCAATTCAGAGTTCATGTTCCCGTTCCTTTGCGTTTCGTTTCCTTTGACTCGCAGAGGACCCACCAGCTCCCCCGCGGCACATTTTGAAGGTTTCAGGTACCCGAAAATCATCAGTTTTCCTTAGGGGAGTTTCACTAAAACACCATTCAAAATTTCGATTCCCGACATGTGACCCAAAGTTGCCACATGACCAAGAGGCAAACTCCAGAACCCAAAGAACACCAAAGCCTACCAAGAGTAGAAAAACCCATGGAGCAGACTTAAGCGGAGATGAGAAATCACGAGGAAAACGGCGACCAACCGACAAAGTACATCGGCTACGATGTTTGCATCTCCACCCAAATCTAGGTTGTTTCAAGCGATGCGAACTGCAACGCCTGGCTTGCCAAATTCGTTTTGGGGGATCTTCAAACAACCAAAAGGAAAAACGACGAGCCAATTCCCAAAGGTCAACAAGGTACCCAAAAAGAGAAGAAATTCGCACAAGACAAGCAAGAACCCAATTAATGTAGACCAATCATTCCAAAGTCCGACCATCCGCGTCGCACTGACAAGTGGCCAATTAAGCTCATAGGCAGGGCGAGCAGAGACTCCAAGATGGACCAAAGATCCATAGCCAGTGAGGTGGCAACGGATTCGTTTCGAAGGGCCCAAAGGGCCGGTTTATGTGCCGACCAAGGGACATCGTGAGAGACAGCGTCAGCACAGCTCAGCCAGCACATCATCCAGGAGGCAAAAAACCACCTAAAGGAGGGATTACATTTAGCCAAAACAGGAGGTTTGAAGCACCTCAAAGGGGATTTAAGGGTGGTGGTATCGCTTTTCAGGCGATAACTTTCACTCTTTCCCCATTCTTTTTTTCTTTTTCTCAGTTCTTTTGTTTCTTTTGTTCATATTTGTCGTGAGCCATTTCATCAGTCTTTTTTTTCTCCTTTTTCCTTTTTTTTTGGGCTTCTTATTCATTTTTTCCAAACATTCCTGGTCATTCGCAGTAATTCAGGGCCTGCAGAAGCCGTGCATGTCGAGATGCTGGCGGCTGACCAGTATACTACTCTGTACTACAAAGTACGACGCCAGTACTACAAAGTATTACGCCAGTACTACGCATGTACTACGCCTGTACTACGCCAGTACTACGCCTGCACTACTCCAGTACTGCTAGAGTACTACTCCAGTACTACTCTGTACTACAAAGTACTACTCCAGTACTACTCTGTACTACAAAGTACTACTCCAGTACTACTCCAGAACTGACGCCAGTACTACAAAGTACTACGCCAGTAGCCTGTACTACGTCAGTACTATGCCTGCACTACTCTAGTACTACTCCAACGTACTACTCTGTACTACAAAGTACTACGCCAGTGCTACTCTATACTACAAAGTACTACTCCGGCACGACTTTGAAACATCACTTACAATGTGCTTATCACCCTCCAACTTCACCAAATACTGCGCCTGCCACGCAAAATGAATCTCATCACTGATCCGCGTGACATACGAAACGTCATTTCCAATGCGCAGAGCAACAAGAGGCACCGTCCAACTTCACCAAATACTGCGCCTGCCACGCAAAATGAATCTCATCATTGATCCAGGTGACATATGAATCGTCATTTGCAATGCGCAGAGCAAGTAAAGTCACCCTTGAAACTCACCAAGTACTGCGCCTGCCACGAAATTCTGAGGTCAAGATTTCAACGGGAAATCTCTGACTTGCTTCCGCCAATAGAAAGACGGTTCGAACACAACCCGAGGATAATCCGAGGATAAAATCGTCATCTCGCACCCGCCGCTTCGGAGACCTTCATGGTCCGATCTTGGAGACGATTTTGTATTGAAAAATACAACATTTCGCGCTCCGGCTATGTCCCAAAATGTCACGAAATGCTGCGCCTGCCAGGAAAAGTCACACTCCAACTTCACCAAATACTGCGCCTGCCACGAAAAATGCACTCCACTTTACTCTTCTCTACTGTATTCTCTCTTGGCATCTTGGCGTCTCATTCTCTGAGCATGATGTCTCTCAGCATCTATTCTTTTCGCATCTATTCTCTGAGCATCTAGTCTCTCAGCATCTATTCTCTGAGCATCTATTCTCTCAGCATCTATTCTCTGAGCATGATGTCTCNATTCTCTGAGCATCTATTCTCTGAGCATCTAGTCTCTCAGCATCTATTTTCTGAGCATCTAGTCTCTCAGCATCTATTCTCTGAGCATCTAGTCTCTCAGCATCTATTCTTTTCGCATTTTTTCTCTTTGATTTTTAAAACTTCGTAACTCGGAAGTTTCTCATCCAAACTTCCTTTGATTATGCCAACAACCTTGATCCAGAAGTGTTTCCAAAGAGTGTTGGATGTGTTTGCTTGTTTACCCCTCCAAATAAAGGTAAAGCAAGGGCAGCGCCCAAAAACCTGAAATCTAATAAGCATGGTTCTATTCGTATATACTACATATCTATAATAAATGTATTTAGTTTCAAAATGCTTCACATGTGTCTTGCATCAAACTCATTGAGAATTAAATGAAAAAGTATAAAAGTCAACGTACTCCCTTTTCCTTGACCCCAATGGCTTTGACACTTATAATTGATGCATCGAAAACTGCTTGTCTCACAGGGTGTTTCGCTGTAGCTCTACAATTCCCAAGGCCAGAGCACTCTGCACCATTTCGTATTTTCCCTTGGAGCTGAATGTTGGGGCCATGTAAGCCAGCCATGCAGCGAAAGTCCAAAAGCCACAAACACCTCAACTTGTGAAGCTGCAGTCCCTATGGTCCATGGGTGGCCATGTCCAGTCGTTAAGATGTAACGTTTGTGGGTTTTTCCGCCAAGGATTCCAAATGAACTATATATTCCACTATTCCCACTGAAAAAAGACTGGAATTCAAATGGCAGAAAAAAACAGACACCTTCTGGATCGTTCTTTTGGATCTCCCAGTGAACATCTCAGCAGCGTCAAAATAAAATCTCAGCTATCAAACAAGCCTACTAATATGTGTATATGTTGTGATTACACTAGTCTTCAATCATGACTTTCAGCTACGGATTTGAGAATGTAGCTTGTTGAAATTCCATGAAATTCCTGCAAGGGCACCGAAAGCAAGCAAAAGCCATCCAGCAATGAGCATAGGCATGTGCTCATCGCTGCCGCAGAACACATTTGGGTACTTGAGATTGCCTGGCAAGCTGCTCGAAGGAAGAATTACATCAACCATCTTCGTGGGCATGCAAACTATCTGTCAATGATCGATTGTCTTTCTGGATGTTGCACAACTGAAATTACGGTCTGCATTGTTCTGGACGTATCTGTGTTAAAACTCTCTTAGACTTGTGTAGGGCCCCATCGCTGAATTGATCTTCCTTCCAGAATGTCCACTCATGCCACTACATGATCATTCGTTGCAACTGAATGACAAGAAATGCAAATCTAAGCTGAAATATTGTGAAACCATCCCACGACAATAGAAACATCCGGACATGCATCGGAGCTCATGCAAACCAAGCGGCTTTGCTGCCCATTGGGATGTGTGTAGCAAATCATGGGCACCAATGCAGTGCTGCTCATTGTTGAGAAGGCCACCTAGCTAACAAATGCAAACGCAAAATCCACCGAATTCGGAGTTTCATCCTAGAGATCCGTCCAATTACAAACATCAAAACATTTTGTTGTTCTACATCTTTAGTGGCAACTTGCACCTCTGCACCGTTTGTTTGTAGGTGCGGAATGTGCAGTTTTGTGGGCACTGAAGGGATTGAATGATACGTAGTTACGCATGTATCGCACCCTCCCTGTTCAGCATGCCGGCCTGCATGAATTGACCCATAGTACTTCGAAGTTTCACCTTGCTCCACGCCCAAGACGGTTTGATCTTGGAGATGAGGCCGCAGCCTTGCAGCCACAGTAGACCCGCTGGGAAGAAGAGGACCTCAGGGTTGAATAGCGACACTTCACTGGTCTCAATGACTCTACATGAACCATCCAAGCATATACGCTTCAAGGGGCCAGTCCAACATAGCGTGCTACAGGATTTTCGCCCGCAAAGCAAGCAAAAGCGAAGCTGTCAATGTCAAAGGTAAAGACCTCCAAAACCCAAAGTAATGGGAGCAATGGCAAAAACAGCTACGGAAATTGCAGAATCTGTGAAAAGTTGCAATCTGTGTCCTGCTACACCAATGTGAATGCCAAGACATGTTGGGCAAACATGGCCAATCAGCATGGGCGGGTATGTTGGGTACCCTGGACAGCTATAGAAGCAACGTGTTCAGTTTTCACTTGCACCTTCGCATGATCAATTTTAACAAAAACATGCATGAAATAAAATATAATAAAATCCTCGCCTGCAAGAAATCGAAGATACCAGCCATGTTCACGGGCCATTCCACTGTCATTGTTCCCACAATCCCCAAACTTTGGAGCATGTTGATCATCATCCCGATTGCGCAGGTGGTGCTGAACAAAGTGGAAGCTTTGGCCGTTACTGCCGCATTCAAAAAATAATACGCCAGCACCAGGCCTAACCGGTAGCAGATGAGTTAGCAGGATTTGTTTCAGAATGTGAATACGTTTTCAGATGCTAATATTATTTTGACCAAAAAATCCCTCATCTGCCAAACCCATGGGTAAATTGTTCATTGATTGCTGAAATGTCAGCAAATCAGACTCAGCCTTGCCTCTAGATTTTTCGTTCATAATTTTGTTTTTTATTGCAGTAAGTGAAAATGTTTACTTCAGTTTAGCAACATCTTCATGATAAACTGTTTTTGTTCTTCAAAAATCTCTCTGCATTCTTACCTTCTTTTACTATTTTTACTTTTCACCGTGGACGCGTGGACTATTGCGGCACCTGCAAACACAATGACGATGGACAGGATCCAGCCGATCACGGACCAAGCGCTACAATCTGAGCACTTGGAGCCTCCCCAGTAAGTGTCTGCTGGGCAATTGCCACAAGGAATTCCCTTGCTATTTCCACCACAAGTTCCGGGCATTCCACCTGGAAGAAAGGTTCGGGGGCTACTGTGAACTGAATTGCACTTAAAACAAAAACTTGGCACAGTGCTGTGTCATCAAAAAACCTGTAGGCAAACACTCAAATCAACTCTCAACCTCGTGCAATACTGGACGAAGAGAATCATATCTCTAACTAAAAAAAAACGTAACACGATTCAAGAACTGTCACATTTGGCACTTTTTCGCAATTCCAAAACAGCAGAGCTTTGTTTCGCAACGTTGGAAAAGATTGCTGCCTGGGCATTCGAAACGGCTGAAACACTTGAATATCTCAGTCGGGTCGGAGTCGGAGCTGAAGTATCCTGAGTTCGACTATTTGCCGACTGTAAGTGGCACACCCCCCAACTTGAAGTAAGAACCCCTATATCTAAAGCTATTTGGGGAAAAAGGAAGAAAAAGGCTCTCCTTGCATCTAATTCATATATGCTAACTTCCATTTCTCCCAGGTTTTTGCTTAATTGCACTGAGACTCCTTCCTCAAGTGCCGGAGTAAAGTCTTCACCATTCGGACTGCTTCCAGACCGGAGAGCTTCCACAGTGGACATCACCGGACATGTCAAGCCTTCAGTGCATAAGCTGCACTCCGCGGAAATCCGATCTGCTGAGTTCAGATCAGAGACATCGATGGTGCCAGCCTTGCAACCACATCCTGTTGGCGAATGGATGCAGCTATGCCTGGAAAAAAGATCCCCAAACTGTTCATGCTGGAACCTTGTTGTGGAAGATCTTTGCCTACACGTTGGGTTTTGCAACATTCAAGACCCTGGAAGAGGAATAAGGGGAGAACAATCTAAGTTTCCTAGTTGTTCTTTGACGGATTTCATAAATATATTTTTTGATTTCCTTGGATTCCTAAAGGTATGCGGATCGTATTTGGCAGAATTGTGTAAGAATCCAAAGCAACCAGTCGATATCAATTCAGGGCCAGCAAAAAATCTCTACGATGACAAAACTTCAATCGTATCATCATCATAAACAAATCATCTGTGTACAATATAAATGTGTATATACATATATAAATACATAATATATTACTATTTATTTTCTATATACAGACAAATATTCTGTGTATGTCATGTTGCTAGGGCAGTGATGGTCTCATGCGCATCATGCGAAGTCTGCAATGATTTAACACCTGTTCGGATTCCAGGCTCGGCCACGCCATCCCCCAGTCCTGAGAGTTGTTTCGTGCCCAGAATCATTGTGGTGGTGCCTGCAGGGCAAGCCTTGCATACGAGAGCTCCAATCTCATTCTGGTACGAACCTGAGTTGCAAAATCGACAGTACTGGTACTTTGTCAGTTGTGCGCGCGCAATTTTGAATGTATTGGTTTCAAGATTTATGATATCGCCTTTCGTGGCGTTTCCATTCATTCAATTCCTTTTCATGACAAGACTTAGGAACTGTCTCGAATCATTCTGACTAGGCAAATGGTTTTTGCGCCTTTCAAAGAACAAAAAGAAGCAGTAGATTGGCACATACAACGTAGTTGCTACACATGGCAAGTAAGGCCCCCCCAGGTGCCTGCAGGACATGGTGCACACTCCTCGGTCGATTTGACGGCCTTTGAGGTACCCGTTGGACAGGCATTGCAAGACACAGCGCCAGCACCCAGTTGTTGCTGTCCAGCAGGACATGCTTCACAAATGTGAGTCGCGCCTTCATCCACCAAGGCCTGACGTGCAAGATGTTGCGGATGTAGCATGGTGCCACAGGAAAGGAGAACGAGAATGCAACAAAATGTTGCCGTGTCATGACTTCTAGATTCCGTTGCGGGAAACAAAGGGCTGGCATCAACAGAACAGAAGGCAACAGTTCATCATGCAGGTACGTTTGTGAGGCTTGCGTTTTGTAAGCTAGTGTAATGAAACCAACTCTCCCCCTAATCCCATCTAAGTAAGTATACTATACTTTGTGTAAAACCACAACCATCTAACAAGGTTAGACAGTTCAGAGAGATCTGTAGCCCCCCTGAATTATCTGCTGCCACTGGTTCTTGTGTAGCATTTTTCTGTTGCTTGCACCCTGTCTCATTCTACTGCTTGCTTCTGTGCGCTACCGGTATGATACGGTATGTAATCAACTCCTCCCCTTAATTAGGTATAAAGAACTCCATCCATGTAGCTCCTGCTAGGCTTAGATTTGTGTATGTAGTTGATTGTAGTTGCATGTGCATACACCCTCGCGGCTTTCAACCCTCAGCCTTTAAGCCTCTTTTTTCTCAACCCTCCTGACCCCATTCGCTTAATCAACAGGACAGGAACCCCCAATTTATTAACCCTGCCTAGTCAGCTGACATTACTTCTTTCAACTGGTGCAGCTCTTGAAATCTAGCCGGAAAGAAAGTGCATCCTGCTGCAAGAACTATGTAAGTGAAGTGTGGGGATGCAAACGAGAGGGCAGGACGGATCAACGCAATTCTGATACTGACGATGATGACGATCCAGCTGCTCTTGATGCTGATGAAAAAATGTTGTCAAATGCTTAAAACACTGGTAATTGTATGTAGTGATAAAACCGAGATGAACAGGAAGATAACAGTTATTGTTGCAGCCAGCCATGAAGATGCTGAGAAGGGTGATCAAGAAGAACATGATGATGACCAAAAGCATGATGAACATTTTCACAGGAATGATGATGAAATAGAAGACCCACGCGGAAAAATGAAGAACAAAATGAAGAAAGCAAGAAAAAGGATACTAATATGATGAAGAAAATGATGAGGACCCTCATGTGAGGGGGCTACCTTTTGATAGCGGGAAAATGCCCGTTACATGCGCCCCGGAAGGCATATTTGCATGTCGGTGCAACTTAATGGGTCTTGCGTGAAAACATGGAAAAGCGACAAAACGTTTGAAAATGCCTGGAAATCCACCATGGAATCAATGACCCAACACAAATCCCGACATCTTCCAACATCTTTGAAGTCCACGGCCTTGGAAAACATCCCTGGAAGGCAAGCCCTGCAAGTGGTAGCACTTGCTCGGTCCCCCACGAACGCTTCCGACACTTCGTCGTAGAGACCAAAGCCAGACTCACAAGTTGTTGGGACCGGAATCCAGCCCTGATCACAAACGATGTTCAAGCCCTAGACTCTGAAACCTCAAAGCTTTCAAAACGTTTGGCAATTTGTCATTATCTTATAAAGTCTTATAAGTACTCCAAGCGTTCAGTATAGGTACAGCATCGTAAAGAAAGGAAAAGATGCCAAAGATGCTCCAACTGCTATTGAATTGATATCACTGATCCTTTCAGATCCTTTCAAACTTGATCTCTTGCCTTCCTTCCTCCCTTGCTTGGGAGAGGTTACACAACGAGTTTCCCTTTTCTTTGTTTTTCGCATCATTTCCCATATTTCCCGATTCTAGCTGTTATCCAGAATTACACTGCAATCTCATGTTCTTCCGTGTTGGTCTGCTCCCGTCTTTTTGCAGAAGTGTTTTCGCCGCGTGTGCTGGCTATTGCTCGCGTGTCTTTGCTTTTGCAAGTGTAAGAAGCGTATTCATTCAAGGCTTTTGTTCTATTGTCAATAGTGCATGCAGTTGCGGCTAATAGTGGAGGATACGCATTGTGAAACCCAGGAAGGGCTCCTTCTGGGACTTGCGTTATGGTCTGAATAACAACGAGTTACTAACAACGAATAACATACCTGGGTCTGAAGTTCGAGAATTCTGCACTGGGCTCTTGATAGCCGAGTTGCTTTCCAACGATCTTCATTGCTTTTCAACCAAGCGCAGGCGGCTTGTTCACGGGTCAAACTGTTTTGCACCTTGTCCAACATCATGCTGTTTACTGCATCCAAATCCAACTCGCTATTCAACACAAGCTTGGCGAGTGTAGGTGACATAGACGAAATATCGTAACTGTTCAATTTCACCACTGGAACGGCCACCGCCCCAGTGGTGTAGATTGACTGTGACCATTCGTAGGCATTGTTTGGTGGAAAAAGGACTTGCGTAGGCTTCAATTGGATGAAGGAATCGTCCGGTGTCCACCAATAGAACCTTGATTCTGTTTGAAACCCAAAGGAAATAGATCAACAAACACATTCTATATAGATACAGAGATTATATTCAATTGTATATATTATATACAAAAGGTCGATTGTATATTGCATCATTATGTTTTTTTTCATCTTTCAGATCCGATCATTTGGGGATAGACTCTTTGCAACAACATCGATTCCCCGCCAACAATAAGCATATCACAAGTTTAACACAAGTGAGAAACAAGCTCGTATACTCCTTTGGGGCAGACAAATACTTGCCGTAGTTTGCTGCCACTCCGAACGCAATTGGCATGTTGTATGCTGCACTCCTTTGGAGCATTGGCAGTGTATCCCAACCATCACCGCCTGTCACGAAAGGAACGCACTTTGTCACATCAGTTCTGCAGCTAGTTGATCTCCAAAAGATGTTGTCCGGACAATATGCCTTGTAGCTTGTGACATTACCAGTTGTGGTGATGTTGACTCCATCAGAATCACCACTGAACATCAAGTAGTTGTAGATGCTCTGGTTGTCTGACAGCAAGCTTGCGTCGCAACCCATGAAGTCTGAAGTATTGACCTCACCGTGGCCATGATTGTTTTCAATTTTCAACGACATGGTTTATTGAAAATGATCCACCTTTCTCACGTTTTTCTACGACTCGAGACTGGCCCGGATCAGTGGATCATGGAGCACGGAAAACACCGTGAAAAACATGGAACAACAGTTCAATACTTATCATGTCCATTCGGAGAAGAGTGATGTAAGATGATCCAAAATGATGTAAGACGGTGGAATCAAACATTTTGCTAGAGAAGTCATGAAGTCGTGTCATGTTTCATGCCAAGTTGCAGTGGACAAGCTCGAAAAGTACTGTGAAGGGGTGAACCAGTTTGCATCATGGCTCTGATAGTACTCGAGAGCGAGGCCTGATGTGTTCTTTGCTGAAACACGAGGTGCTTCACTGACGTATGCACCAGCATCACCCAAGTATCCCATGTTTCCTCCATGTTTGGGTGCTTCTTCTTTGTATTTTTCCTGCACTTCCTGCAAGTTGTGTGTACAGCAAAGACGATACCAACTGTCAACCATGACATGCGCTTTGATCTTGCGATCTTCACATCCGCGACTGGTGCCATTCCACCATGTAGAGCAGCCCAACAAAGCGTAGATTCCATCCACTGAAGATGCTGGAACTTGGGGATCAACAGCAACATTGTAGCCCATGATTTCCGAGGCCAAAATCTCGATCACAGAACTGGTCACTTGTGCTGAAGTCCATGAAGCCAGTAGGAAAGTGAATGGAATGGACTCCTGCTGCGCCGTGGTCAAATTTTTGCGATCTGCTTCCGGGATTGCATTGGAGAAACATGTCCCATTTGGGAGACCATTAGCATGCTGTGCAACTGCCGGCACAAGAAGGGCCGCAAAGAGTACACTGCTAAGGGCACCAAGCATTCTGCCAAAGTGTCTCCTGCAATCACGTCAACGTCCTGACCAAAGTCTGATGCTGACAGCACAAACGCTTGAACCCCAACGGCGGTATGCAATGCTATGCGACTGCACGTGCCTGACACAACTAAGCTGAACTGACGGCAGGCTGTAAGAACGCAGTCTCTAATGCTTTAACCACGGAAAGCCATCCTGATGTATCTAGTATATCTTACACTACTAATTATATGTAATGTAAGATATTATATTGTGGTAAACTTCAGTAGCAGTTCGCTTTTACATTCTTTGAATTCGACAATTCCAGTTCCACTGAGTAGTGCTGGGGTCATCACAGGGTGTCATCGTTGTCTGCAGCACTTCCTGAAGAATCAGTGCAGCAAGCAGACACTTCCAAGGGATTTGATACGTTGAGAAAATACACTCTGCAATCACTCTGCATACACTTGCGTACTCTCTGCAATGCTCTGCAATATTCGATGCGATGTTCAGATGGAATTTCGATACCGCTTCGTGATGCTTTCATCGGAGCTTTGGAATCATTCCCTGCAAATCAGGACCATCATTTTCATGCAGAACAGGAGATGATGGATGCTTTCGCCATTGTCCATACCACACTCGTTCAAGACTCGCTCCACTTTTTTCGTCTGCCTGGAGCCCTCAGCTTAGGCCTTCCCAGGTCTTGCCTTCTTGGCCTTTCACAATTCGTGACTCGCGGACAAGAGACTCCCGACATAGGAATCCATCTCATGCTGCAAGTCTTACAGATCCAGAAATTGTTTGGAGGAGAATCCCCTGGGGACATGTCTTTGACCAATCCTGGGGCTGTTAATCTCCAGATCCAGCACTGGCTCCCAAAAGTGCCAGCACTTGTTTCTCGAGAAAAGAAAAGAACTCAAAGTTTCCCGCAGCATCAAGGGCATCTTTTGACAGCACTCTATATCATACAAAAGGTGCATGAAACAATAACCAACTTCAACACTTCCACGTTTCCACTATAGTTCCTTCCCCGTCTTTCCGATTTTGCTGCCCAAAAATGCGACCCAAAAAACATGAGGCATCGATCTTGCAAATACTACTTACTGGCCGTAATGCAATGAGTCGAGCAACATCTGCAGTAGCAGTATCTGCAGTGTCTTTTTGAAAAATGAACGCAGAAGGCAACAATGTGCCTTCCAATGTTTGAAATTCCTCCTCAGCAAATCTGGATCATCTTCAAACCTCTTCAAATTGAAAAGAAAAGCTTGAACTCTGGCCTAGCATTGTCTGGGGCATCTTGAAAGCACTGCGCTGATGTGCGTTAAATATCTGAAAAAATACAACAAATTAAAGACTGCAGTGTTGCAAAAAAATGAGTACACTTCACTTCTCCCAACAAACACCTTAACACTTGGAAGACTTATGATGTTGTTGGTCCCCAAGAATCTTGAAAGATTCAGTGCTTTTGGATCGATTCCATCCCCGCAAAGCATGTTCGAAACATGAGTGCACTTTGTGCATTCATGTGCCTCCTCAGACATGCCAATGGATGGAAACAAGTGCAACCACATTGCCCCCCTCTTCGAATTACGACTCCTTAGCACCTGTATCCGTATCCTTTGGAATTACCACTGCCCAGCTGCTTACTCTCTTCAAACCCAAACGGCGACTTCGTTTTTCTTCTGCGATTTCAATATCATCACCATAGCCCACCCGCTTGTAGAAACCACCAATGTAGAGAAGGAAAACCACAGTGGCTAATGCAGTAGTGACATAGTAAGGTGCGAACGGATCCACAGCATAAAGTCCTGTGACTATGAGACCCACGGCAATCCCACCAATGGCTTCAGCGGTCCTGCAGAACACTTGAAGTTTCATGAAGATATCTGGATCCCCCAAAGAATAGAAGAGGTTCATTTCCGTTGACATCTTCGCATTGAAGACACTGTTGGTACCCATCAAGACCTGCGCGGCGATTGTGATTGGCAAGAGTGGACTCATCATGCCCAAGTTGCAAAGAACCCAAACAAACAAGGTGACTCCCAAGCCATATGGAGGAGAGGACAGGTAGTGGAAGTTGCGACCAAAGAAACCTGCTTCCTCAGGATCAATTGCAGGCATGACAAATGGAAGAACCTGAATCGCAATAGCGGCAACCAGGTCACCAGAAGTCTGTGCCATGCTGGCAAAGGTTGCTTGGTCCCAATTGTGCACCTCCTTGAAGAAGATTGAATATGTTGCAAATTCAACAACATAGGAAACGTAGCTGCAAAATGAGTTGCAAAAGAGCAAGAAGGCTGGGAGCCTCAAATCTTTGGGGATGAATGAATGTACTGGTCCCAACTCATCCTCTGGTACAAGTTCTTGCGCTGCCTGACCTAGAAGCACATCTCTCAACATGCCTCCTTCTCCTGTTGCTGTTGCTACTGTTGGTTGCAAGGCGCTGTTGGTGCCAGTGAGAAACCGAAGGGTTTCACCTGCTTCTGACAAGGTGGTGAGTCGAGAAAGTGCTGTCAGGGCCGTACCCTTAGTATTGCCCGAGCGGCCAGAATTAGCTCTGGCTCTTGAGCGCATTGTCCATCCTGTACCAAGTGTACTACTTGTCATTTCTGTTCCCCTTGGTCTTTGGGACCTTTGGGTTCCTCTTCTGGAGCCTGACCAATGGGTTCCTCTTCCTGTCAAGTGGTCTGATCGGCTGTATTGTGACATTTGGGTCATTTGGGTTTCTCTTGCTCCTTTACCAACACCTGACGCTTGGGTCATTTGGGTTCCTCTTCCTGTTCGGCCAACATCTGACATTTGGGTTCCTCTTCCTGTTCGGCCAACATCTGACATTTGGGTTCCTCTTCCTGTTCGGCCAACATCTGACATTTGGGTTCCTCTTCCTGTTCGGCCAATATCTGACATTTGGGTTCCTCTTGGGTTTGCTGAGCTCTGTTCCTGCCCAGCAGCAACTTCAACAAGTTGCATGTCTTCAACAGCTCCAGGCAACTGGCATTTTGGTTCACCGTCTTGCTCTGCAATGGAGTTGAGTGGCTGTGATGGCACTACATCAGTCATAGAATCCTCTGTCTCTTCAGTCTCCTCAGCCTTGCCACAGAATGTAGCCACAAATGACCGCCTGCAGCCTGGCTGAAGCACAAAGAGGAGAGTGAGGAGTGCGGTACAACTCACGTGATACACAGCAACTCCCGTCCAACCGGCATGGTCATAGACAATTCCTCCAAAGGTGCTGGAGCTTGCCAACCCAAAGGTATAGACTGAGAGGCATGTTGAAGTGGCTTGTCGAGCCAAGCTTTCTGATGTCCCGAAGGTGTCAAAGGCGATACCTGGAAAAAAAAACAGGAGTGATAAAATCCCCGCCGCAACAAGGGGAATCTTGTGATCTAATCCGCCAACCCCTCTGCTCTCGCGAAAAAGATGCAAAGAAAGGGGAAGTTGCAGTGGAGGGACTGCGGTTTTGGGGTTACCACTTGCTTTGTTTGAAATTGCTTTACAAAATGGTGAGGCCAATATTGTCATTTACTTATTTATATATATGTATACGACTATATACATTTCTTCTATATGTATGTATATATATATACACATATATTTATGAGGCCTTGATCAAATTTTTTGTTCGTGGAAACCAGCATCTTCACTGAAAAAAAATCGAGTTTAGCGAACTCCTTTGTGAATTCTTCCGGCATCATAAGTGTGATAGTTTATGATATTAGGATAATCCTTGAGAAGGGTCATTCCAGCGACTGTCAGAATACATTTGTGCGGTTGCACATTCAGATTTGGCGCTTTCCAGTCTTTGTCCCAAACTACAAACCAACGGATCACGTCATACCACTACGCCAAGACAAGTCCACGATTTATCCTTCAGAGCTCCGGCAGGATCTTGGGTCTTGGTATCGGTTGGGGCATCCGTTGAAAGATACGTCGGAAAAGGGAGAGCACAAAGCGCTGCCACTGGGTTTTTTCAATGTCTGTCTTCTTGTTTATTAACGACTGCTATTTGGTTTCTATAGAGATAATGCTGTGAAGTATAAAGCGGGTATCACTACTGGGCTGCACACCAGTACCTTGGTCATACGCTTAAGCCGCTTGCGTATTGTTGTCGAATATTTGTATACGTTTTGTGAGTTTAGTTGATAGTTACGTATAGTTGTTTGTTTCAAGTCTCTTAGATCCTGGTCTGTATCCCAAAGAACGCCAAAACTTGAAAACCATGGAAGCTTGTAAAACCTCATTTCTTGTGCAGCTCATCTTTTCATAAGAATTTACATGTCTTTTGTTGCTCTGTGTATTGGTTCAGTCACATTATATTATTGAGTAGCATTGAATATACGTATATCAATATCAAATATGATGAATGTGGATCTACCCATCGACCAGCCAACGCCAGTAAAGTTGTTGGACAGAAGAATCCTGCAGGATTGGATTTCAGAAAATTCAACGATTCGGGAGGCCGCTGGAAGCAAATAACATGTCAAATGTTGAAGACGTTGACCACAAGGTGTCAAGAAGTTGAGATCAACGAATTGTAAGAGGTTGTTGCAGTGAAACCTTCATTGCTGGAAGCAGATGCTATGAGGATGACACTCCACCTCTCTGAGGTACAACGGTACATCTCTATGCTGGTCCTGACTCAGGTTTCCCTTTGAAACAATCACCCAACACAGGTTGAAAGGCAACATAGGGCCCCCATGGACGTAAAGGCAACGGACCTCTCTCCGTTTTGGTCATCGAGACCATGGATGATTTCTCTGCCTAAATGCATGACATGCAGCACTTGGGCTAAAGCAGAGCCATGTGCAAAGCATCGTGAGAGAGCTTTGTGGCATGCGCTGGGCATGCACAGCAAACTGGCAAAATATATGAAAAGACGCAGGCACTAGGAGAAGTTGATCGTGAATGGCTAGACGCAGTAAAGGACGATGCTGAAAAGAAGGGGACATGAACAGAACTCATCCCTTCGAAACTGGTCTTCACGAAGGTACGCCACGGAGCAGATGCAGCGGCTCTGAACGCTAATAACCCATTACCATTTATTGCCACATGGGCTGCGGAAAATAGCAATGATGGGTTGCTGCTGCCAGACGAGTGTGAAAAAGCGCATGTAGCTTTGATCAAACAATCAACCATCAACATCCGTTCATTAAAATGGACATGATGTCAAAACATGTCAAAACAATCACGTAGAGCAGTGTATGGATTTAGAATGATTTAGAGTCCATCACTACGCAAAAATGGAGGACTTAACTGTGAGAATCTGCGAGAACCGATGCATATCAATATTTCTGGAATCTCAAAAAAACACCTATTGGAACAAATGTAGCTGAAGCGAAATACCAAGCCCACGGACCTTGATGGACCTTGATGGAGTCGAATCATCAGGGTGAAACGGTGATGATTCATCGTGGATCCACGGTTGTTGACTCGGTGTTTGGGGAGAGCAAGGCACCTACAAGAGTCATCTGCCGATCTGCCACCACAAGTGGGATTCAAGAACGCTTGCGTGAAGAAGGATTGCAAGTTCGGCACAGAAGACTTGAAGATGTCAACATCTAGGCTTTCTTGGATGCAAGCTTTTCCCCACATTGATCCGATCACAGGGGGTTTCTCCCAATCCGAGTGTACCAATGGTATGGAGGTCTGATGGATTTCTTAGAGAATCGCTCCAGGGAGTGTCGAGAACCCCGGCGACTGGTCGTATGGATGGTCTGACAACCAAGCTTGTATTTTCAATTGTCATCAACACATCTCTAGAAGTTAAAAAGAAGACGCCTACCAGTGAGAAGAAGCTCTTCTGCAGCTGGTCGCGAAAGGACAGACGATTGTTCAACATGAAGAAAGTGGCACCAAGCAAGTTGAGGAAGAGGAGAACTGAAGCGAAAAGATCGCAAGCAAAGCATTGTAAAATCAATGTGTTGTGCATTTGTGCTAATAGGGAGGCCTGAAAAAGGCCAAACACTGCAAATAGCCTTGGTTTAGCACCCAGACTAGCAAGAACATATGCTTTGTGCTCGGAAAACCTTCAACCTGCTGCAAAAACCAATGTTTTTGAGCAAAAAAATATGAACATATTTTTGTTGGATTTTGTTTGTCGCGCGGGACCAGAACCATGCGCTTGGCCGTCCGGGCTCCTTCGCGCGCGATGTCAAAAGACAACAAAAAAACAACATCAGCATTTGCAGCTCAACGCTCGCAACAGCAACAACAGGACCAACGAAGACGACAACAACGACATCAACAACAATGAAAACAACAAATTATTGGAACAGCCATTAACATCACCCTCTAATTAAACCATTGCCAAAACATGTCAAAACTCCTAAACCTTCCGAGTGCTACCAGTATGTCAGTATGTTTTCCAAACTTTGGGCAGTGCCTTCAATGGCAATGGTCGGGCTGAAACCAGTGAAGGCAACCATCTCCGCGAAGATAGCCCATTCACTTGTTGTGAAGATCAGGGCAAGTAGTCCGGTAGTCATATGGCACATTGCCATTGGAAGAGCAAGCCAATAGCCGAACTTCACTTGTGCCTGCTGGGTAAACATCCGAACGGCATAGCCAAGTGTCATAGCTATGCCTGCCCTTGCCATAGGCCAACCCATGAGTTTGTAGTAAAGAGTGAAGCCTGGCCAAGGGAATCCAATCAGAAGGCCGTCAAGTAGTGGCATCAGAATGCAAGCTGCCATATAGTTACATGAGCATGGAATCCTCTCAATCTCTTCGAAGTCATCCTCCTCCTCCTCCACTTCTGCACCCGTCTTGGCAACCTGATCGCCCTCTGCCATGACCACAAAAAGTCAGGACGAAAATGAACAAAATCAGTTCCCTTTAGCCTAAACGACTTCAAACATGTCATGCGAAAATCAGAAGAATTCAACATGGCAGGCACATCACACCTTCCCAAGACAGCTCAAAATGACACTACCGAAATGTTACAGCTTAAAATGCGATACATGCTGAAGCATGTCCTGCTGGGGTCATGCTGATGGAAAGAAATGTGAACAACGATTGCATTGCATGCATCATGCATTTGCTGTCTTCATCGGTTCTCAACGGCTCCTGCTCATACAAGCCACAGAACAGCATTGAACACCCCTCCGCGAGCCAACATCCTCGGCTGTCTCGACAAGAGTCTAAAGTGAAGTGTCAGTACTGCTTACCACATCGAGATTCACTACCCAATCCTATGCACAAAAAATATATATATACATTATACAATATATATATATATATCATATATCAACATCTTAGAAATATACCTTCCAGATTTGCATGTCTGAGCCCAACACATGTGGTTTGTTCGTGGTTTGCCGATATGGGCCTCTATGTCACCTATGGGGGCAAGGGAAGAAGTAACAAACGAAAAACCACGTTTCAGAGAAAGTTCAAGGTTTGGTACCACTGCTGCACTGCTCTTGGACGTTTTTTTGGATATGTTTTGGGTTTTATACATTTTTTTGCCACAAGAGCGAGGGAGAGCGACTCTGCAAAGAACAAACAATGTTCTTCCACCTTCTGGAAATGCTTAACTCCTAACGTCAGGATGAACCACAAGTCCACCCAAAAAAAGGGGAGACAGTAACTGACACCATGCACGAGACGGCGTGTTGTAAAGCCGACTGGAAAGTCACATTCAATATGCCGACAACATTTCCTAGTCGAAACGTTGAACACGGGATCCCATGCACGAGACTTCACAGACCCATTGGCTCTGCGAATTGTCTTTTTGGTACATGTGTCTTGTCAAGAAAACATAAGAAAACAGGTTCCCTTTGGGAAACCATCATGTGTTCACTCCAATCTGGAGACAAAACTACTCCTGAAGACTAAGCATGCTACCACTAGTCACTAGTGCCACTAGTGCCAAGCCAACGGAGGCCTCCATGCCACGTTCGTAGGCCAGAATTGAAGCTACATAGCCCACCGCATAGGTTGCGAGCCAGCACAAGAAAATGAGCAAGGACTGCAGCGCATTGCCTAGCCGACCAATGCCGACCACCCACAGGCTCTGAAAAGCGATGGCACAAATAGAAGACCAACTTGTAGGTCACCGGAATCCAAAACACGCATTGCGCAAGCACGGCTGCAATCAGGTACCTCAACAAGAAGTCAGATGAAGCACCGCACTTCCAGATCGACACAAAAGGCTGCAATCCTTGAGCCACTGAGAGCGTCGCTTGCAAAAAGCAATGACTGGCTGGGATGCTTGTGCGCCTTACACTTGATGCAATTTCCAGGGATAGCTGGCCTCGCACATGGTTTTCGAAATCCTCAGCACTGCCGTACCATGACGCGATAGCACTGAGAACATATTCCCTGTCAAAGTCCTCACTGCAGTGCACCTGATCCAATTTGAAGTTTTTCAATTCTGAGAACAGTTTGGTCTTCGAATTGTTGTTCCAACGCAAGCCATGAAGTAAGAAGGCCGTGGGCGAAACAGCGATGACTGTCTCAAGAATTGTTGGCCGCCTTCTCAAATACACTGACATCCCATGGAACAGGAAGCCGATAAAGTAGGAGAAAAGCAAGAATGCACATGCCGTTGATTCTACGTAGAGTGGTGCCACACCACACGGAACTTGCCAGTTGGATTCGCATGGCGGAATGCTGCAATCTCGAAAATGCACCGAAGCCTGCTGGAATTTGAACGCATGACATCTATTGTATGGATGTACGGATGTATGGAAGTATCAATGTATGGATGTTTGAATGTCTGAAGATATTGGATGTATACTGGATGTATGAACGTATGAAAGTATACATGTATACTGCGTGGATGTATGTCTGAGACTCGTACAGCAACCTACTAAACCAAATCGTTGACTTGGGCAACTTTAGGGAGCACCAAAATGCACCAAAGGATCTCCGACACGATGAAATGCAATCCAATCTGCAATTTAATCAATCGAAGGCTGGAATTGATGCTTCTGCCCATGGAAAGGAGGATTCCAGGAATGCATTTCAATTGCCCTATCTAACCTCTCCAAAGCCTATCAATTTCCAGAAGCCAGGCATTGGTGGCCTTCATAAAACAAGTAAATGCCCAGCAATGCAGCTTGGAGCTGTTTATCTTGTCGCTGCTGCAAAGCAACAAGAAAAGAAAAAACAATGGACATGTTTCGAGTGATGGAAACAAACATCAAAATGATTCAAAATGAAGATCCTCGCCTAGATAGGTATGGAGCGGACCACAATATCCGCAATTCCTTGGTGCATCCCAAAGCACCCCCTATGCCATAGATGCCCTCCTCTTTTAACTCGGGGTCTGTTTGGTGAATGCTCACCTTGTCGATGAAGCACCATTCATTTTTCCCGTCCTTGAGTGAGGCCAAGAACAGTCCCAGAGCAGACCCAATTGCGCTGAAGGTCAGCACCCAGGGTCCAGTGGGACATGGGATTTCTCCCAACATGCGGGTGTGGGGTAATGGGAGGATGTCCAGCATGCAAAGCGCAATTGCAAGGCATACTCCAAGGAACCAAAAGAGGAAGAGCCATGGCAAGCCAAATTGGAAGACCAGCGACAATATCTTCCATACTCCCCTGGTGCGCCACGTGTGTGACAAGAAAACGTCATACCTTTTGACTGGAACAGCCACCTCCCAAAGATCACACTTTCCGCCTAGCCAGATCTTCCATGCCAAGCGCAATGATTTCCGAAGTGGGATGGCTCGAAGCTCATGATGAACTTCCAAGAAGCTCCCGGACTGCATCTTCTGAAACTTGGATGAGGATGAGGACTTTGTGGACTTTTTGGACATTGTGGATGTACCCCGTGCAAATTGATCGCTATCACAGCGAATCCTTGTGGAATCCTGGTGGAAAGGTAGCATTTCTTGTTCCACCTCCTTTTCCTCTGGCTCAGTGAGCACTACGGCCACCTCCTTTGGTCTCTGCACCCCACTTCTTTCCATGTTACAAATCAATTCCCCATCTGTAAATGATGCATCCAGGGAATCATGGTGAACAATGATGCTCATCTGCTGCACAATTCCCGCGTGGTCGTTTCCCTCAAGATCTTCATTGCAATGGCCTATAATCTCGGGTGCCACGGCCACAGGATCCACTTCGGCATTGGGGCAGCAAATCATGGCGATCGAGAGTCTCGGCAACTCCAATCATCAGCATTCAGCCAATGGCTCGATCCAAAGCATTTTTTGAATCTCACACCTTGCACTGTCTCACCATTCGTTTGAATCATTTGAATGCATCAGACTGTCTGACTGCAGCGTGCAACTGATAGCTTGATGCAGACTCTCGCCATCTCTTGAACAGGCAAAGCATTGTCACTGCCTTTTGCTAGAACTTTGATGTATCTTGCAAACCCTACTGTTGCCGATCCCCAAAATTGCACCTTCTTCACTTCATGTTCTGCTTCTCGCATCGTCACTGCCTGGTGACATGCCAAAAGCGGTGATCATGCACGCTGTTGGACAAAATCCAGCGAAACTGGTTGATATGGTGAATAACCTAAGTCTTTTGATCATCCCAACGGAATAGTCACAGTCACATTTTTATCCCTCACCAACTCGTGACGCTTTGATCCTCACCTTTTTCCGCTCAGCGGTGGATTTCTTCAGCTCATTCAACCTGGTGAAGTTCAAGTCAAAACAAGTCCATCTTTCCCTCCAAAAAGCATACAAACCTACACCATTGACCAGCACCCAATGGTAAGGGTGTTCTTTCTAACAAAAACTCATCTCATGCTTTGACAAAGCTAACCTTAGCTTCCTGTGGAAGGATTCCACCCTCAACTGTGTTTGGTTCCACTGTGCACCTCTTCGTGTGCGTCTGCAAGTCTGACTGGAAGGCTTTCAACTTTGTCTGAGCCAAGATTGACATCACTGACATCACCCCTTTCGACATGATCTGTCAACCTTCTGTATGACTTTTGCCATGAGATGAATCCATGATGAATCCATGATCATGGATGGCATTTGATGCATTTGCATGCTGAGCCCCTGGCATAAAAAATCACCTCCGGAGCTACCGGGAGGCCCCAGGATCCGCGACGACGGGCCTCACTCACCTGGTGAATCCCTGGATCCAAACCAAGCTTCGGGAGGCGAAAGTTGACGTACCTAAGACTGCCTCATGGGCCATGGGGCCATGGGCCATGCTTGATGAATAATGTTTTTCTCAAGCATCTTTTAAGTGGCAAAAAAAACATGTTGTTCAAGTTTTTCAAGTTTTTGTCACGCTTCAATTTTTTTTCAACTTGAAACGCACCCTGTTTTCGGCATTGGGTGCTTTGCCGCGAGGTTTTTCCCGCTGAAAAAGTTGGTCAAAGGAAACCACAAACCTTGAGCATCAACACTCCCACACCTGACGAGGTGAACCCCGGGCCAGTCACTGGAGGGCACGGGGTGACGGGTGACATTGAAGGACTTGGTGGACTGGGAGTGCTTGCCTTTGACCCTTTGACCCTTTGACTCTTTGACATGAAAATTGAAGTTTAGGGTAGCTTAAATAAAATATCAAATAACATTAGGTGTCTGACCAATGGCATACTTTAGATTTCAAGATCTTCAACAAAAACTGCTTGTACAAATGCCAAAACAAATTCGCTTGCAAAAGCCATTTACCCCCCAAACCATGAGTCAGTGGCAAGCAAAATAGGACGGGTATGGACAGGTTCCGTACGGATGAGATGGTATGATTGGTATAAAACAGTATATCCAGGTATACAGGTGAAGCGGTGAAGATATACGACTGGTATGTGTGAGTTTTCGCCACCTGCATAGCAAACGCAGGACAGGATCTGGTCGGTAAAATCCTGGATGCTGCTTTGTGGCTAGAGCTTTTTGGCGCCAAGACTCAAAAAACAACGAAATCTATCTGACTTCATTATACTCATACTTCATTTCCACTTTTTTTAGCTAGGAGCAATCCTTAAAACCCAAAACGCGCAGCAAAATGAATGCGTTGATTTGGAATCATGTTGATCGTCTCCTTCGGTGCTTGTTTTTCATTGATGGCCAAGAGTTCAACCTGTGAAATCCACGTCGAAGGAAGACATAGCAGAAACTCTGAAAAACTGAGATCGGATGTGGGAAAGCTATCATACCTCTTGACGTATCAACGGGGGGAGGAAGCGAGTAACTCTCAAAATCAACGGATTATCTCATTGCATTGAAAACTTTCATCAACTTCAGGTTGGAGGAATCACCCCTATTGCACCTCAAAAACGAGGTCAGCATTTGGAGGAATCACACCTCCAGCGCCTTGACGTCCGTACCTAGGGAGAAATGAATCTCGACTTGATCTACACTTGGCACAGTGATCAGCTGAATTCAGTGCATCGTACTTGTGTCATACTTGCATCTTGCATACGAAGTGTTTGGACATGATAGCATTGGTAGCATCTAGATGCATTCAAAACTCATACCATGACTAAATGCGACATCAATTTGCTTCTAGTTCTCAATAATGCATTGATGAACTTCTGGCTTTCTCTCTCACAGCCAAGGTACGCAAAATCAGAGGTGATATCTAGGGTTGCCTTTTCCCCCAAGGACATTTGCATTACCTTCAGTGTCAGTCGCCAAGAGTGGGTTCATGGGTCCATGACATGACTTCACAAATGACACGCACTTCATAGTTGATGTAGGCACCTCATGGAATTACCACCTACATGCCAACATGACAGCACATGGATCCATTAAAAAGAGAATGCAAAGTGAAGATTCCATCATCACACTTACTTTTTGGCCGAGTCTTGCCGTTTCAGGGGTGCAAATGACCAGGACAAATCGATTCCATTGTCTTGTGTTTTCTCCTACTACTACGAGACACCAACAACAAACCAATAAAACAAATAAACAAATATTTCATGTTTTTCGCATCAAGTATCATATTGGAATCTTCACTTCGCATTGGGTTTTCCAATGGTTTTCCAAGGCTTGGTCATGGCGGGGTGATGAACTTCAGTCAAGTCACACCTTCATCCCATCCTCTGATCACCTGTCCATGTTGATTTCCCGGCACTTTTGCTTCCCAAAATCTCCAAAAATTTTCAGTGCCATTTGGGCCTGTGATTTTTTTAACAAAAAATCTCCCAGCCTGGCGCATTCCAACTTGGAATCCAATTGGTTGTCCAGCTTTTTTGGAGCTATCAAAAATCTCTCCTGTTCGCTTGAAGGTACCTACATAGTGCATCCTCAGCAAATGATGGCAGCAGACATTGGAGGAGCATGGATAAACAATGATGTCCCATCAAAACATGAAACTTCGAAACTTCCTGCCATGGAAGCTTCCTGTTTGACCTATGGGCCAATAACACGAGGGTAACACGATGAAACTGAAGGCAGATTCGAGCGTCAGCAAGCTATCTCCTCTCTTGGGATAGTTCTCCTTGTCCCCTTCCTGCCACTTGAGAGCCAAGGAGGTCAACTGTGGGAGAGGAGGACGAGGGTGATGATGATTGCTGCGATTATCATTATTAATTGTAATAATTATCATTATGTAATACTACTAATTATGATGATTATGATGGTGATTATCATGATACCGACCACGATGATGATGATGATGATGATGATGATGATGATGATGATGATGATGATGATGATGATGCTGGTGGTGGTGGTGGTGGTGGTGGTGGTGAAGATGACGATGACAACCATGACGAGGCATTACAAGCACGCTAGTTGCGCACGCCTGGAATTGAGCGGGGGCCCCCAAACCCCCCCCCCCCCGCATAGACCCTTATATATCAAGAAATGATGCGATCCAAGCAGGGGCCCTGAAGCGAAAAGTACTCGAGCATGAGTGTTCCATGCAGAAAGCATATTGGCATCAAATCCTGAACTCGTCTTTTCCAGTCCAAATATGCAAGAAAAGTAGTTTGCTATCCTTTGATTTTGATGGCCTTGATGATAGTCTTGGTCACACCCATGGCGAGTCTCGAGGCTTCGGCAACAAAAAAGATTGGTGCACCCGGTCCCAAATGTGCTTCTCATTGTGATGCTGCAATCTATGTTTCTGAAGCTCCTGGGGTTCCCATAGAATTGGATGAAATCACCTTCAGGACCTGCCAAATTTTCTGTCTGGAATGTGAACTTCGCATTGCAGCACCAATGATTCACTTGTATTGTTCCAGTGCCAGTGTTGGTTGCATCTATTTGATTCTCCTGAAGAAACTGCACAGGACGAAAGGACTGCGGGTCAGCCAGAGTCACTTGTGTTCTCAATGTGAGTCGACATATCGAATAATTACAACATATAAATACGACATATGTGCAAGTTTTACACTTGATCTCCAATAGATACTCACATGGTATCCTCTTGGCTACAAGCTCCCCCTAGCTGTTCAAGGAAAAAGGTGAACTCATAGGGTTGTTGCTGTGCGCTTGCATGGTAGCGGAGCCCTGTCTATCAACTTGGGTTGGTGGACGGCGGCTTTCGGAGACCGAGCCTACGACTACAAGATCCAGGGTGGCTAGTCTGCATCAGACTGCCGAGAAGTTGGTTTTGAAGAAGTGAAGTGTCACAGCGATGACCGTCACCAAGGGCAAGGACAACATACCGTCATGGGACGGTAATCCGTCCACATGGGTGGAATACCGCCAAGCGGCCTTCATGTATGAAGAGACGGTCAGGTGGGAGAACCGTTACCTGTGCGGTCCACGCTTAGCGGCGGAACTATCAGGTGCTGCACGAGTGGTTTTGGCCAACAAGAAACGGGGTTGGCTGTCTACCCAAGATGGAGTGGCAAAGTTGTTGAGGTGTTTGCGTGAGGCGATGAGTGAGCCAGCACTTCCGGAGATAGCCAATCAACTACGATTGTACTTCAAGGTGCTGAAGCGTCGTCGGGGAGAACCCATGGCGGCATTCTGTGCAAGGCATAGGGAAGAATACGCCAAAGCATGCAAAGCTTTGACACGAGTGATGAAAGAGAGGAAGAATGCGTCTCAGACTGAGGCGGAGGTGTGGAGATCCAGTAGACGTCAGTCCTGGAACACCGACACTTCATGGTGGAGGAGCCCATCAGCAAGGTCTTCAGCTAGGGGGGGCACATCAGACCTTGCTTCAGAGGCACCTCGAGAGACTGAGGAGCAAGATGTCCAAGAGGAAGCTTCTGGCGGCAACGAAGAAGGAGCTTGGTGGGATGAGGCAGGATGGTATGACGATGCCTGGTGGTGGTATGGAACGGACTACTACCAGGAAGATGACGGTGAGAACTCACTGCTGGAGGATGACGAAGAAGACTACATCGAGATCTTGCCAGATCCCATCAAAGGTTGGTTGCTGCTGGAGAAGTCCAACATCGACCATTTAGAACGAAGTCTCATCCAGACAGAGGTCAAGAATGATTTCTCCTTGGCCTCGGTGGAGCAGGCCTTGAGAAACCATTTCACGGATGATCAGATCCGCAGGCGTGATGGTGAAGCTAAACATGGGGCTTTCTATGGAGAAGATGAGGACGACGAAGATTCATGGTGGCAAGACGAAGATGAATCTTTCTTTGAGGATATGAGCGAGGAGGCCATTGCCATGTACCAGTCAGCGAAGTCTGAAGAGTACGAGGCATGGATGCAAATACAGCAAGGGAAGCAAACCCTTCGAGAGGCTCGTGCACGTCAACATGAAGTTCGTATGGGTAGGAAGTTCTATGACTACACGGGCAAGAAGGGAGATCGTGGCAAAGGCAAAGGTAAGCAGTCTGGTTGGAGCTCTGGCAAGGGCAAGAGCTACAGCAAAGACAATGGGAAGCCGAAGTATGGACCCTGTGCTCGATGTGGCAAGGGCCACGATACACAGTTTTGTCCAGCAAACAAGGAGTCTGAGAACAAGACCTTTGAGGCAGAAGAACAGTCGGAGTTCATCTACGGCAACTTCGAGGTGACATCAGGAGAAGATGCCTTCTGTTGGACCAATTTAGAGACAAGTACGTGGTCAACACAACAGGTGGTCACGGAGGGCTATGGCGTGCTTGACGGTGGTGCTACGAAGACTATGGCATCGGTGAGGGCTTTGGAGCATCTCCAACGCCACAGCAGAGATCAACAGCAACCGGGCATTACGAAGGTGGACGTGGAAGAACGTCCTACATTTGGGTTTGGAAACTCTGAACACAACCAATGTGTGTCGACCTGTTATCTGAAACTGCCTGTGGAAGAGCAGGACATGAGCTTCAAAATTCATGCCCTGGACAAAGGGGCAGCTCCAGTGTTGATCTCAGTGTCGACCCTTCGGCGAATGGGGGCCATCATCGACTACACCAATGATGAAGCCATTTTCACAAAGGTCAATGCCCAGAAGATCATCCAACTGTCAAGATCGGCAGCTGGCCATCAGCTACTTCCGTTGACTTCAGATTTCATGAGAGAAGGTACCGTTTTCTCGAAGGCAACAACAAGCCTTCGACAGTTAGTTTCAGAATAGGAAACCAAACTCTGCTCAGGTGGACCTGAACCTGAGTGGGAGGTGAAAACGGAGTCAGGTACCTCTGCGGTTTCTGGAGGGAAACTCAGGCCTAGAAGTAGGAGTGTTACGGATGATAGGAACGACGAAATAGGAAGTAGGAACTCTAGGGACATAGGAATTTCCAGCTCTCCTGAAAGGGTCGGGTTATCACAAAACAAACGTAGCCATTTTCAGCCGACCGGTTCAAGCTTCGTAAGCGAACACGTTGAGAAACCCCCTTCGCGTGTTGTCATTGATGATGGAGAACCCACAGGTGGTGCGCACCAGTGGCAACATGAAGCCGCACTACCACATGACAAAGGCCGAGTGTGTTCAGGAACTTGGCCACTATCAGATTCCCGTCTCCATCAAGATGATGACGCTGCAGGAGGTGCAGGTGATGGTTCGGGAGAACCGTCGCCGTCTGGGGTTGATCCCGGATCGCAAGGATCCCAACGACATCATGGAGAACATCAAGAAGGCCAAGCAAGAGGAGCTTCAGTCAATGTGCCAGGCCCGAGGCATCAACATCACAGAGAAGGGTCGAGAGAAAACTACGGTGGGAGAAATGAGGATTCTCCTTCGCATGTGGGTGCTCAGTCAGGGCACATCAGAGACGTTGGTCGAGTTCGGCACCCATCGTGGACTGACCTTCGAGGAAGTGGTGAGCCAGTATCCCAAGTACGCGATGTGGGCCAAACAGGAGGTGCATCAGAGCCAGGAGAGTGGCTGGCGTTTGCGTCAGTTCGTCAACTGGCTGGATCGCATGGAGATGAGTGGAGATCCCGAGATGGCCACCAAAGGCTACAAGGTGGAGAGCATGGAGATGACAAGCAAGACACCCGGGGCGGCATCGAGCATGAATGTTCCCAAAAACATTCCTGTGGGAAGTGTGGTCAGTTTCAAGTCGGAGAAGACCACCACGTCTACACAGGAGCAGATGCAAGAGATGATGACTCGCATGCAAGAGATGCAGGAAGAGCTCGACGAGTTGAAGGGCCGATCTCGCAAGAAGCCAAGCAGCCAGTCGGAGAACAGCTTCGAGTTGCCCTAGAGACAACATCACCAGCTGAGAAGACGCACAGCGTGACCGAACAAGTCTTGTCAGCTCAGAAATCGAGAGCACTGGAACAGGCCAGTCAACAACTTCTTTCTAACAGTTTGGCGTCCGTAAGTGATGTCAACAGACTGTTTTTATTAGAGGTAGCGTGTGGGCCGGAGTCGGTACTCTCTCAAGAGGTCATGGACAAGCACGGTAAAAGAGCGAGGCGGTGTTCAATTTGGAATGGTTTTGATCTCACTACTGGGGAAGGGGTCAAAGGTGTTCTGAAGATTTTGAAACGCGAAAGACCCAGGTATGTTTGGTTGGCGACGGAGTGTGGTCCCTTTTCCCCCATTCAAAACTGTAACCAACGAACGGAGACCCAAAGACAAGAACTTCTTAGGAAACAAACGGAAGCTAGGAAACAACATGTTGGGGGTCTCATAGTTGCTTACATGGCTCAAAAGTTGGGGTGTGTTGTCTGTTGGGAATGGAGTCGTAGGTGTCGTGCTTGGAAATGGGACTTGATGGACGAGTGGCGTAACAAGTGTCAAACTACTACGGCGATCATTTCCGGTTGTAGGGTTAATTTGGTTGACCCCAAAAGTAACAAACCCCTTGGGAAAGAGTGGCGGATTGAGTCCACGAATAAACGGTTGGCGGAGTTGATTCATTCTCCTTGTTCATGTCAGGGTCATAATGCCCATGCTGCTTGTGAGGGTTCCATGACTAGGGCCACGGCGTTCTACACGAAGGACATGGCTAGGAAGATTGTGTATCATATGGTTCATCTTGAAAACAATCACACGATTGGTGTTGCTGTTCATGATCACGAGGGTTCTAGGGAACATGATCATTTTTCCTCCAAGTACCCCAAAGAAAAATTCATGACTTGTTGGTGTAAGAGTCTCAAGAAATGGAATCAAGAAATTGTCTGTTTGGGTTGTGTTGAGAAGCCTGGGGAATTGGCTTTTGCGGGTGATGATGGTGACTTAGGAGAAGTTCCCCCTGTTGAAGAAGGTCGAGAACCCCATGTTGAAGAAGGAGGTGTCCCGGAGTTGAGTGAGGAAGACAAGAGACGGATTAATCGACAACTGGCTTTAATTCATAGTTCGACGGGTCACGGTCCTTACTCTTCCATGATTAATGCCTTAAAACGAAGGGGTGTACGCCCATGTGTTTTGCGTGTGGCTCAAGAATTTCGTTGCAGTGCTTGTGAAGAACACAAAAGACCTGATGCCAGGAAGAGAGCCACACTCGAGGTTCACACGGAGCGATGGAAGAGTGTTCAGTTGGATGCAGCCTTTTGGAAGCACCCGACCACTCAGAAACACATGCAAATCATAGTGATGCTGGATGAGGCCAGCAGGTTTCTAGTGGCGAAGGTGGTCAGTACGGAAAAGAAAGGAGTCACAGCAAGTGAGTACATCGACATGTTCGAAACACGATGGAAACCTTACTTCGGCATACCGGACATCGTACGAACAGATCCTGAAGGTGCATGGAGATCGGAAGAAATAAGTGAATACATGCAGAACAATGGGATAGCATTCGACACTATCCCAGCAGAGGCACATTGGAACTTGACTCATGTGGAGCGTAGCATTCAATGGCTGAAAGAGTTCCTCTCCAAATCATCACAAAACGACGAAGAACATTCCTTCCAAGATTTCTTAGGACATGCAGTATACGTGTGGAATCAACGAGAAGTAGTCCGAGGCTACAGTCCATTTCAACTTGCACTGGGCAGGTTACCGGATTCGGAGGGACGGTTTTTCGAGAATCGAGTACATGATCTACCATTAGAGTACATGCAATCACCAGATGGTGAGGTAGAATTGGCCTCACAACTACGTAGTTCAGCGGAAAAGTCTTTCGTGGACTGGCAGTTGCAAGAGAAACTGACCCGAGCGAGGAATTCACGACATCATCAAATCCCAGAGTTTTATCCTGGTGACCTGGTGTTTTACTGGCGAACTCAAATCGCAAAGGCAGAATCACACTCTTGGAATCGAGGAAAGTACGTGGGACCGGCTCGCATCTTGGCTTTGGAAACGAAGCGAGAGGCCGACCAACGAGTGAAGGCTGGAAGTGTGGTCTGGTTGGTTAAGGGTAGTCGTCTGATCAAAGTGGCGGTGGAGCAATTACGACATGCGTCCATTCGAGAGACGAACCTGCACGAACTACAACGACCACCAACTATGCCATGGACGTTTACAGAACTGGCCTCTGACCTAAGCCATCGAGTGTTTGATGATCATGTTGGCGAAGGACCACCAGCGGCGAAACGGGGACTAGTTGAACCACAGGAAGAAGCAGAGCATCCAACATCACGACGCAGGTTCCATGAGAAACAACCTCCATCAGCCGGGCGGACAGCCGTGAGAGAAGAGAACGAAGATATACAGCTTTTCCCACCAGAAGACCAAGAAGCATCAGGCGTGGAAGAAGAGTTCCCACGACGTATGGCAAGGAGCAGAAGCCCAGCTAGAGGAGCTACCAATTTGTTCACTGGAACAAGTTGGCAGCAGGAGGTGGCCGAGAACTTCTGGGTGAATGAGGACAACAACTTCTGGTCGAATGAGAAGGCGAGTGTAGAAGTACAAGTGGAGATGCCAACTCAAGAAAGGCAATGGAAGAAGTTTCACAAAGATCCGCAACAGTTCTTTGTGAGTGCTTTGAAGAGAAGAACAATCGAAGTCTCTGAGAAACGAATGACTCATGAAGAACATGAGCAATTCAAAGGAGCAAAACAATCAGAAGTGGACAAGTTCATCGCGGCCGAGGCATTACAAGCACTACCATCACACCTACAACCCAGTAAATCCCAGGCATTACGTATGCGTTGGGTACTGACGTGGAAAAAGGTGGATGATGGTGTGAAACCGAAGGCGAGAGCAGTGGTATTGGGGTATTTGGACCCTGACTATGCCAATAGGCCGACGTTTGCACCAACTATGACAAGACATAGTAGACAATTACTATTACAGTGGTCAGCAAATCAACAAACAAGTGTTTGGAAAGGGGACGTGAGTGCAGCATTTCTTCAAGGAAGGACGTATGATAGAGATCTCTTCCTCATTCCGACACCCGAGATTTGTGCGGCGATGAAATTACCACCGGAATCGATCGTCAAGATGCGCAAGGCGTGTTACGGACTGGTGGAAGCACCTATCGAGTGGTTTGAAACCATGAACGCACATTTACAAAGTTTGGGGTTCACGCAACTTCGATCCGATCCATGCAGTTGGCGGCTTTGTGAACAAGGACGAACAATCGCAGTGATCTCTGGGCACGTGGATGATTTTCTGTTCACGGGTTTGGAGAACAACGAAATGTGGCGATCGGCGAAACAAAGTATCCTCGAAAGGCTCAAGTGGCAACCTTGGGAACAAGATGACTTCGTACAATGCGGTGTGCGAGTCAAGCGTACACAACAAGGTTTTGAACTGGACCAAGAGCGATACCTTGAAGAAGTGCAACCTATATCCATTTCAAAGGAGAGACGAAGACAGAACAAGGAAGAAACAACTGATCGCGAGAAAACGGAATTGCGAGGTTTACTAGGAGCTTTGAGTTGGCATACAAGTCAAGTAGCATACAGATTTGCAGCATACACAAGTTTGGCTTTGTCAGATGTCCGGAAGTCTACCGTACAAGACCTCTTGGACACGAACTCTTTGCTACAGAAGATGAAGACTGCAGCAAAAGATCCGTTGAAGATCATGGGTTTTCAAGAACACGAGGTACCACAAGTGTACTGCTGGTGCGATGCGAGCTCACAAAATAGAAACGATGGTAGCAGCACTAAGGGTATCTTCATTGGAATGTCAGGGGCAAAACTTCAAAAGGGTGAAATTGATGTGGTGTCACCGTGGTTTTGGCAAAGCGGTAAAATTGAGAGGATATGTAGAAGCCCCGGATCAGCGGAAGCTAGATCGGCAATCGATGCGGAAGATGCTTTATACATGTTACGATATCAGTGGTCTGAGATTCTTGGGAATACTCCGGATGTTCATGATCCTGATTTGCATGTGAAACGTGTAGGCGGCGTTCTAATTACGGACAGTCGAAACGTTTACGACCATCTAGAGCGACCTTACATTACTCCAAAGGGAGCGCAACGTAGGGTTGATTTGGAGTTGTTGACTTTGAAGGAATCACAAAACCATACAGGGTTATGTGTCCGATGGGTTAACTCACAAGCCATGTTGGCTAATTCTTTAACAAAAAGGGGTGAGGATTTCCAAATGACCAAATTCATACAAGTGAATCAAGTCTGGAAAATAGTTGATGACGAAATGTTCTCAGGTAGGAAACGTATCCAAATGGGTAAACAAGTGTTTGATGCCTGAGTTTCTTACCCAGAAAACCAGAGATTCCTGTTTTGGTTTTTTGCTGAACACTCCGGTTTGGTGATATCTGACCGTAGTGCGGGGGATGCAAGTTTTACACTTGATCTCCAATAGATACTCACATGGTATCCTCTTGGCTACAAGCTCCCCCTAGCTGTTCAAGGAAAAAGGTGAACTCATAGGGTTGTTGCTGTGCGCTTGCAATACAATATATATTTATTCATCCAGTGATAATCTAAGAGTCAACTTTTCGATGGACCATGCTACAAAGGATCAACAAAAACACCTGGACAACAATTCCAAGTGTGTTGTGACTCTATAACTCAACTGGTTTGCACGGCTTCAACTCTCCTGTTTGGGGTTGTAACTTTTTCAATTTTTCAGTAGATGTCCGAACCTGAAAAACGGCGATGTTAATTTGCACTCACCCGAATGGTTGGGCCATTTTTTTTGGGAGTCAAACTTTGTACGAAAAATCCACCACCTTTTCTTTTTTGATTGTCAGAGGGAACTTTCGGGTTGTTACTACCCCCAAAAAGGACATGAATCATCTTCCAACCATGGATTTTCAGAGGTTGGGATGGCTGCTTAGGGAGGGTACTCCAACCTGGAGGGGGCCCTCCAGGAGCCCTGACTTTTACATTTTCGAAAAACAAAAAACGGAAGGGCAAATTTACCAAGATACCTGGCTTGCTTGGAGACACTGACTCGCGCATCTTTGGCGTGTTTCGCAGTGCTGCTGCAGCTCCTTGAAACAATGCAACAGATGGTCGGTGTGGATGGCCATTTTTTAATGGGTGAGGTATCACTAAAAGTTTCAGATACCTAAAATGGTACTGTACCTTATGAGGCTGTTTTTGGGGATGGGAAAACTCCCTTACATAAGCCTTATATACAGCCTAGGTTTTTGTACCTCAATTTTAGGTACCTGAAATTTTGAGTGAGTTAGTGTGAAATCACTGTAGAAACACAAGTGGCTTGGAGTTCAAGAGCCAGTGAGTAGATGAATTTGGATGCTTCCAACCCAAGATTCTTCGCTTTAATCAATCTTTTTTGTCCCATAGAATTCAATACGTTATGCATGTTGTATTTAAAAGCACAAGTAAATACCTGGGAAAACCAAAAAAACCGGTTAAAGTGCATGTTTGGTGAAGCAACCATTTTCCAATGTAAAGATTTTCTATAGTTGGTGGTTGAACCACCCATTCGAAAAATATTAAAGTCAAAATAAAGTCAAATTGGATCATTTCCCCAGGGATCGGGGTGAAATATAAAATATTTGAGTTGCCACCACCTAGTTTTTGTTTAGGGTTTTCCCGGTACGGCAAATATGTGTCAATTTCCGCTGGGTCCGACCCGAAAGAGATTTTTTATTGACCAAGATTTTTTTGGGAAGGTTTTTTCGGCGAAAGAAAACGTGGGATGATCATGCAATGTATCCTCCCTGAAACTAACAGCGAGTTTACCCCTGAAAATGGATGGGTGGAATACTACTGTCCTTTTTTTTAGATGGCCAGTTTTCAGGTGCGAACTGTTAGTGTCAAGGAGGGTAGCTTGGTTAAACAAACCCTGTGATTTTGAGGATTCTGGGGTTATCTCCTCATTTAGGATCGGAAAATTACATGAAAATCCCTACCGACCCGTTTTTTCGCTTCTCAACAGGGTAGATATGTTGACCGCGACCGACCGAAAGGGTGGAGGCTTTACCCCGTTGAATTGTGAAGACGGCCCTACTTTTAGGGCCAGGTGATGCTCAGTAAAAATCCCCCAAAAAAATTGGGGACGTTTGAACCCCGCAATTTCTTGCAGTTTGGATGGGTCACTTGAGGATGGATGGTTTTCCTTGCTGGCCAGAGATTTTTTTTCGAAATCAGCGGCCAAACAAATTCAAGTCGAGATAGTGCATGTTACAAGCATTCTTTACACATTTGCATAACCATCTAGAATCTAATACATTACATACACATATGGGTGTTTCCAAAAATAGGGGTACCCCAAAATGGATGGTTTATAATGGAAAACCCTATTCAAATGGATTATTTGGGGGTACCACTATTTTCGGAAACATCCATATGAGGTACAGACAACATTTGGCCTTTTAATAAAATCAACCACTGAGCTCCTTACCGATGAGCCGTTGAGATTCTCCCCAAGGAGTCTGGTGGAGCTTGGAGGTATCCCAGTCCCGTATAAAATGGCCGAAAATCAATCAATGGGTTTCATTAAGGGTTCTTTCACCCCTAACTTATAGGGCATTCTGACAAGAATCAACCCCCATTAAGCACCGACGGGTTTTTTGGGCCCACCTTGCAGTCCCTTCCCTTCCCAAACCCTTCCGTCTCCTCCTCCCAAGCTGCAGCGTTCCCTCGCCAAGTCTTGTAGGTTCGCAATCTCTGGCAGCTGACCACCTTGTTGGGAGGAGCCAGTTAAGCCACGGTGGGTTGGCCGGATACTTTCCATTGAAACACTAGGTTTGTTAAATAAGGATCCTTATAATGGTTGGTTCATCAAGAAATTCAGGTGCCTAAAATGGAGGTACAAAAACCAATGAGATATCCCACCTTGGGGTGGGACATGTTAGTTCTCGGGGGAAATCAAGGAGGGGGGGCGTTAGAAGTTGATGAAATAAAATTTCAAATTCTGGTTTACTGAACAAAATGATTTGCACAAAATTCATGGAACACTAATAAGGATGATGATGATGATGATGATGATGATGATGATGATGATGAGTACCCAGCAAAAATAAATGGACTGGAACTTGAACATAAACTTGACATTAAACGAACAGAACTTACTATATTATGGCCCATGGCAAACAAAAAGCAGTTTAACATAAATCAAATCCAAATCCAAAAATAAAGTAAAGTTATGAAGATGTTAGGAAGGACAATCACCTTGAATTGCGACTATTTTTCTTGCGAGGTGCTACCATTGCACGCGAAAGGATCGGCAGAGGCATCCAACAACCTGGGACCACCGTGGGGTTCATTGAGTGCACGATGGATTGACGGTAACCCCGGCCCATCGGAACGGCAGTTGAGGTAGTTTTCACACAAGAAGAATCAAACCCTCCCGAAATTGGAAAATGTATCTCCTTTCAAAAATGGCTATTTTGGAAATCGATACTAAATTTGAGGGTGGGAAATGGGACCGTTGTTTTGAAGATGATTGGATTTCTTGAAAAAAAAATCGAATGGAGCTTCCTCCCCACCCTCATTGTCAAGCCCCCACCAGAAATATGACCTTAATCATACCTTATCATGGGACCATAGTGGGAGGACAATGGGGACGTAGACTTTCATGGTGTTTGGTCATAGGTGTAAGACCAAGAATGGAGTTTTGGTAAATGATCTTCCCATTAAAGAGGGGGGATCTTTCGTTAAACTGGTTCCATGATGGCTTTCGGGGGATGGGGATGTAATTTGACCTCTGGACATACAAGATGGTACAAGTTAGAATCTGCTGAAGAATCGGACCGTCTGCCCAAAGTAATCGACATCACCAGGGGGTCGGTGCCAAGCGCTTGGCAAATCTTTCCTAGCTGGTGGTTGAACCAACCCATCTGAAAGATATGCTCGTCAAATTGGGAATCATTTCCTCCAAGGATCGGGGTGAAACAAAAAAACTTTTGAAACCACCACCTAGCTAGTGAATACTGTTGATGGAAGAAATCCTGCACCACCTGGAATGTATAAAACCCTGCAAATAATGGGATTTCAACTACCATTCCTACTCCTCTTCACCCTTATTGCTCCTGTTGACTAAGAAACATCTCAGCCAAAGCCTTCCCTGCACTGCTGCTATGACTGGCTGCTGCCCAATGAAGACAGCTGTTACCACGTCCATCGCGGGAGGTCAAGGAACAACCCGACTGCACTAAGCACCTGTCACTTGGTTGCGAGGATGTTGGATCAGTTTTTGAAGAGATTGAAATCTTTCAAGTAGGAACCACTAAACACAGAATAAGACTATCTTTTTTGCTTGAATGATGAAATTCTTCTTCTTCTTCACTATTATTGTCTGAACTCGACACTTTTTCGTCAAGATGTTGCTTGAAAATGTTAGAAGCATATTCTCTGAGAAAAAAATCGACTGGAAACATGTTGATTTGAATAAGACTTCGTGGCCACATATTTTTGAGACATGGAAGAAAAAAATTGGTCGCACGTAGCGGTCAAGATGATCAAGTTTTACTCAGTCAGGCAAAGGATCATGTATTTAAGAGTTGAAGCTATAATTTTCGTACTGCATATGCAATCCTCAACAATTCCAAGGTTGGCGGGCCTGGCTGAGTGTCAAGCACTGAATCCAATGAAAAACAATGATGGGGTCCCGTCCCCCGGAGAAATAAACATCAGAAAAAAACACGTGGATGAAACTCAGCATTTGAAGCCCCTTTTGGCCGGTGATGTTTCAAATCTTCCAAATCCCTAACAGGCCCTAACATTTCACAAAGGGGAATCCCATCGCTATTCTGCAGTTGTTGGCGTTGGACTTAACCCTTCACGAAAGGATCACCCTGGTGTGCTTCATCAACATTACTGAGCCCATAAGAACATGGTCAGGGGTAGGAGCCTGAGAAAGTGATCCATATTGACACATGTTCTTTCTCAGTTTCAACAACAAACCCAACTTGTCAACATAGATGCTTGGATACTTGGCGTTGTTTTGTCATTTCGTGGAAATTGAATCATACCTTGGATCTACCCCCCTTTCAGGATGCTGGCTCGTCACCACCAGGAGTGCATTTTTTGGTAGGGAATCCCAAGAACCTGGGTGGGGAAGGTATATAGATCCAAGACACATCTCCATCCAGGCAACACCTAAAATGATGAGCACTTCTAGTGCCATGGTTGAAACATCTCTCTTACCATTTCCCCTAAAACTCAACGCAACAAAAATCGAGTGGCAAAATTCAGCTGCTTGGAATTGGATGCTCCTTTAACGCGATTTCCCCGTTACACACGTGAGTCAACCAGAAATTCTCGCGCCTGGCAGTTCCTAGATGCCCACGTAAACATGCAATGCCCAATGCAGTGAGACCACATTCAGCAGTAGCATCGATGGTATCAGAGGACAACTCTTTCAACAATGTGATGACCTGAAGATTTTTGCAAGGCATCTCAGGGCTGGGCTCTGGGTGACGTGTTTGCTTCACTGGTTTCCCAGAAATTTTTGTTGTGTGTGTGTTTTGGTTGTTGGTTGTTGGTTAGGGTTGAACAAAAACGTGGTCTGTTTGTCAAAACCTACTTACAAGGCCCATCAGCGGCATAATGGCATAGAAGTAAACATCCTACATTTTACATTGACATAAAAACATATTTGATACCTCTCTATGCTAAATTTCTTTTGGTTTTCATGAGAAAAAATGATTTGAACTCGAATGATGAAAGTCATTTTTGTGAAAATTTCCCCTCACTACCTCCCAGTCGTTTCAGCAGTCACCCCCCCGCACCTCCGCCCCGAACGACCAGCCACCAGCCCTGAACCCTCCGGCCTTCTCTTGACCATGTGCTGCTGCAGAGTGCCATGCAGTCCAACCGCACAACTCCTGAAGTGGTGTTTTTTTCACCGGATTTCCGTTGGAAAAATATGCGCAAGTGTTGAAATTGGATCATTTTGTCAGGTAGTAGAGGTAAAGCTTTAAACATATGAATAGGTTTCAAACATCACCACCTAATATGTTTCAAACATCTTTTGAAAGAGCTGTCTGGTAGGGTTAACCACCTATAACAAGTTTTCCTTTGATCCTTTTTGAGTTTGGGCTTTCAAGATACAAACGGTGCTCGTCAGCCTGGCTGTAAATCTTAGGAAACTCCAGGTTGAGAGGATTTAACTTTTTGTGAGTTGCATTCTCTGCTGTCAAGTCACGTTGTGTGACAGGTGAGTTCAGGGCAACAGTATGTGTCCCTGAACCACAAACAAAGGTATAACATCGTGAAGTTGTTGGGGTTGCATCAAATTAGGTAAATCAAAAAACAGGGTAACCAATTACAAGCAAACAACTTAAGTACTGAAATGGGATGGTCTACTACTTGTTGCTGGAAGAAATCCGGCGTTCACCAGTTGTTGAGGTTGCGAGTTGAAACTACTGTAACTAAAGAAGGTTTCATACATCCCAAGCGGTGCAGAATTTCTTCCATCAACAGTAGGATGTCCCAAGTAATGAAATTATTACATGGTTAAAAAGTAAAAACCTGACAAAAAGGAAGCCCAAATTCCCTTCTATGAGTTCCTGGAATGGAATTGATTGGATCAATGGTTAATCAGGCAATCTTGACCTTGAACATCTACCCTATTTCAACCCAGTTTTTCAATCTACTTTTTTTTAAAAATGGATCATCACCTCCCCAGGTATTTTTGGTGAACATTTTCACATCTTTGAAACCACCAACAACCTAGTCCCCGTCCTCGAGCATTTGCAGATGTTCCATCTTCAAGAGTTCTCTCAATGATCGAACTTCACCCCATGCAGCAGCTCGCAAGACTTCTTCATGACCTCCAGAAACATCGTTTACCGTTCTCCGGTGGCGAAAAACAGAAACCCCTCGTTCAATGAATACTGGGTGGGTAGGGTGAACTCTTTCTCCCATCGTTCAGTGGAAAATGGTTGGCGGAACTTTGAAGGGCTACTATGATTGGAGATTCACCCATTTGTCACTGAAACATGACGATTTGGGAGGAACCGGGTAGTTAACCACCTGCCTCAAATGGGAGTCAAAGGGGGACCCACCACTCAGCGGAAGTTTCAACACTGAAAAAACCACTTCAGTTTTGCGGTTTACATCTTAATAGCTCCCTAAGAATCATGGGATCTCAAGTCACTGGTAGTTTGCAGATCCAACAAAAACCCTGCAAAAAAAACATCCGAAACGAATCTATAGCAAGGTCCAGTGCTTCTTAGGGGGCCTTGGATCTACTGCCTTCCGGGTAAAAAAACGTGCTATAAATGGAGTGATGGGGTCCCATTCAAGTAGGCTGAAATAACCCCAGTTACCTATTTATAACACCATCTATATGGGTCATAATATGCCCATTTTAACTGGTAGGGGCCCACCCTGTATCCCAGTCTACCCTTTCTAAGAGGTCTATTCGCATGGTACGGTTCCGTCACTAGTCTGTCCCAAGCCATCGATTTGTCGCAATGCAGAACGCCTTCATTGGTCTTGGACTCTTGAGCCAACACTTGAGCCACTTTCTGCATCTCTTCCTGCAAATTTGCGACACAAAAGTTCGGAAAAAAATGGGTCAGATTGCAAACATCAGTAGTAGGATATATGATACATCTTGAATTTGCTTGTTGGATGCCTGAGAAAAGTTCCAAACATAGTCTCCCAAATGGTGGTAACAAAAATGGTGATTTACCATGGTGCAATCTGTAAGAAATCACAAAAAACAAATCCAAGATGCTTAGCAAGCCCAATTTATGCGCCATTTAGGCCATTTGGAAGGGGAACAACCCTACTTAGGGGACTTAACCATAATCATTAACCACTTACTAAATGATCCAAGATATACCTGAAATGAGCACCGGCAACGAATCTCTTAATGAAACCAAGGGTCATCGAGGTGTGGGGGTGGACCCTATCGTTCTTGAGGTTTGGAGGCATGTCATTGGGTGATGTTGCTCATGTTGATGATTCAGAAATCCTGCTTGAAAAACCATTTGAGGGAATGGTAGTTTTTTCCTATTACTAACAAGGTTTACTTACATCCCAGGTGGCTAGCCGGATTTCTTCCATCAACAGTATTAAAGTTGTGTTCTTCTGCCGTGGAACATCTGGAATTTGCTTATATAGATACATATATATATATCCCAGCAGCACAAAATACATGTGAGCAGCCTGCTGCTTCTCCCATTACAGAATATATCATATATCTGAATATGTCTTTCTGAACATTCTGGCGATCAATTCAAAGAGGTCGAAACATAATTTTCTTCCTCAACATAGGTCCAACTGAAAGCCCTTTTAAAGAAACATCTCTTTTTACATTTCTTTCAAAGGAAGTCTTTCCAAAAGTATTCTACAACACAAAGGAACAAATAATTCAAAAACTACCTCTGAACAGCTGTTCGATGGTTGGCAAAAGTTCACTCTAGACATATTCAAGCACAAATGCGAGGGATCCATAGGTAGAACATGAAAAAATGAACCTAAATTCAAGAAACCCATGGGTAGTTGTTTTCTTGGGTGGTCTTCTGCCATATCAAATAAACAAAATACTCGAAAACCAGCATAGTAGTGAGCCATTTTGCTACCCTGACCTAACACTAGTCAGTTGAAACATTTAGCAAACAATTTTTCCCTTAACAAAACTAGTTGGTGGTTTCAACCCATTTGAAAAATGTTAATCAAATTGGATCATTTGCCCAAATAGGGATGAAAATAGAAAAAATGTTTGAGTTGCCACTACCTAGGAAACATTCATCAAAAATTCTTTCCCTTAACAAAATGAACCCAGCAAACTTTCTCGCAGGTTTTCCCCCCAACAGGTCTCCATGAGTCGTGAACGCAGCAGGCGTCGTTCTTCACCAAAGGAGTCGCTGGGTGCTTCATGACTCCTTAGAAAAATATGCAGGTGGAGTCCATGTAATGGCAAAACCATAGGGAAAATGGTGGGAAAACCCTTAATAATCAACCCCATATACACCTTATAGTGAGTATTTATTGGGTATATCACCATGTAATGGCAAAACCATAGGCAAACCGCCACTTATAACTGGTTTTTGGGCCCCTCCTCTATAAGAATCCTCCAAATTTTGAAGGTTCCTTAATTAAAACAATCATTATCTTGGGGAAAATGGTGGGAAAACCCTTGGGATGGGGGCCAAGCCGATAATCAACCCCATATACACCGAAAAAGCACGTGTGGGTACTTATTGGGTGTAGGGGCTCTTTAGGGGTGTTAAACAGCTAAGGTACCATATCCCAAGTGTACCGCGAGCAATATTTTTGTAAAACATATTCGTCAAGCATCTGGACTCTTCCCCGGATACTCGGGGGTCAAACAATTCCCAAAAACAATAGCCATTCATCACAAATGCTTAGAAAAACATCTCTGAACAACTGTTTTCACCCCCCATTTCATATGGTACAAAAGGGGAGTCATTCATTTTTTTTAAATGGTAGAAACTTTTCATTCCCACTTATTTTTTTTGCCACAAAAAACCATCCCAAAAAATTCACCGTCATAAACTGCATTGGATCTGGTCATTTCCCAAGGCACGGTAAGGGTAGAGGTTTCTGCCGTTGGATGCGTTGTGCTGCCAGCTGTGCTCCAGGGGCAGTGGCAGCAGCGCGTAACATCTGATCTGGAGTAGCTCCTGAGCGGTTGTTGGCCTTACTTTGGGGACTAAGAAAATCACCATGGTTACCTAACCACTGACGAACTGGGATGATCCTCCAAGTGGGCCCATTCCCAGTGGTTCACAGTGGAGTCCCTCTTCAGGGCTTCACGGACTCAAGTCCCAAAGCTGATGATTTTCCCAGTACAACACAGGAAAAAACCGGCCTTAGCAACGTGATTACAGTAACCACCATAATCTCTTACTAAGGCCTTTTTTTCTTGGGGAACGGGGTGGCATTGGGGTAGGTCCCTACACTTCCCATGATGAAAAATCAACTGCCGACTGCTAGGAGTTTGTGTGATCATGATATCATCATAGCTGGCGGGCTGAAAATGAGATCTCTCAACATGGGAATCTTAAGGAAAACTATTGGGGGATGCTAACTGAACTACGCAAAACTTAGGTCCCCAAACACTAAAGGTTGAGCACTTTAAGTGAGTTACTCGCGAAAGAAACCCCAGGATTTGGGTCAAGTTAAGCATGCTGCAGATGAATTCCCAACGTACCCAAATGAATAACGTTCTTCCATGATGTAAATGACTTGCATTGCATCCCAAAAGTCCATCCCCCAACTTTTTCCCATCAGAACTTATCCATTGAATGCCTTGCAGATCACGTATCAAACTGTTGGTAACTGTAAAACTTATCGTTTTCAGATTTGCGGGACACTGCATTTCTGCACCAGTTGCAAGGGGCGGTCGTTTTTCTGAACCACCCGTTTTTTCTGGGGGCAGGGGAAGGAAAACTTTAAGCATTACCTAATGGTGTTTGGTTAGATTCTCGATATCTTTATATAGGGTCACACAGAGCATGCATTCAACAAAAATCAACCCTAACATTCCAAATTGGATTTGCTTCAAAATCATTGGCATAAGAACACTTTGAACAATAGTAGAAATTAACACAAATCTTCAGCATACCCAACAATCTTGTAAAAACCAACAAATTATTTCACCAACTCGTGATTTCCCTGAAATAAAGGGGGTTCCCGTTACTAAACCACCTTCAAATCATCCCTCAAACTGGATGCTCCCAACCAAAAACTGCCAGCCACTAGCGTGATGGTACCTCTTTGTTGGATATGTGGATGCAAAATCATTCTACTAGTTGGTGGTTGAACCAACCCATCAGAAAAAAATGCTCGTCAAAATTGGATCATTCTCCCAGGTAGGGGTGAAAATAAAAAATATTTGAGTTGCCACCGCCTAGTTCTAGTTATACCTTACAACGTTTGGTCATGAACATAGGGAGGTTTCTTTTAATGGTGAACAAAAAAACATTGACTCATTTACAGCTAGGGAATTTCCGCGCCGAAAAAACATGCGCCAATCTCACTGCTATCCAAAGTTCTCGAATTTTCCAAGTACCTCAGACCATGGAAAGAACTAGGAACCATGAGGTGGCACTGGAGAACAACCTCTATGTTTTTTTGGTTCAGCTTTTTTCGTATATATCTATATACCATGGAAGTCGTTGCCACCATTTCAAAGAAGGTGGTTTCTTTTGGACGATGTTGCCAACCCTTAATTACAAAATGGTTAAGAACATAAACAGACATATTAGAAATGGTACTTGGACTTCCAGGTTCTGTATATAGATGATCAATTGGTGCAACGCTGTGGGATTTTTGACCCACGAGCCAAAAGTTGGATACTGCATGGATACTGCAGGAATTTTCAGGGATCTTGGGGATCATGGCAGCTTGACTCAGGACATGAGGGTTGGCAGAATTCCTGGTTGGTGGTTTCAACCCAGTTTAAAAATATTAGTCAAATTGGATCATTTCCCCATGGGTGAAAATGAAAAATATTTGAAACCTCCACCTAGATAAATATTTAGGAGTCTCCATGCCAAAATCAATTATTTTTCTCCATGCTTTCAAGACAAATCCTGTGATCTGGAGGATTCCGGTGTTCTAAAACGCTCCTCATTTAGGATCGGAAAATACATGGAAATCCCTGGCTCCTTAGCTCCCCCCAACGCCACAGGGTAGTTTTTCTGAAACAAATGCAAATATTCTTAAACAACTCCAAGGAACAGCTGTTTTATTGGGATGTTCTTTTAGGTTCGCTGCGCGAAATCCCCCGAACAACGGTTGAACAAAGTAGATTTGCAATGTGAACCTATTGAAATCCACCCCAGCCAAAATACCCGTGACCCTACTTCCCGCTTGGACATTTGTAGGGAACTACTGTTGATGGAAGAAATCCAATTCCAAACCACCTGGGATGTATAAAGCACTGTAAATAATGGGATTTCAACTACCGTTCCCTCAACTGGTTTTGACGGCGGATTTCGAACGAACCATCAACAGTATGTTCTTCTGCTGTCGAGTTGCACTTCATACTTCTTCAAAATCTCTGCCATATGTCCACGACCCACCTGCACTTGCAGCAAGAGAATTGTTGAGTGTTTATGCAGTGAAGAAATGGATGGAAGCATTAGTAAAAAGTGATAGAAAAGGGCCCATCAAAGAATTGTGTCATAGTCACAAAATACAGTATAACATAATCATTCATAACCTGCTTTGATCTCATTTGACTTGTCCAAGAAATCGAAAAAGAAGAGTTTAAAAGCATAAAATGGTTGTAGAAATGGGACATCTTCGTATATCTACATGAATAAAAATATTGTGCCACAGTCAAAACCGGGCGAAATGCGTGAATTGTCAAAAAGATGTGTGAAGAAATGTTTGCATGGTGGTGGTTTTTCAGCACCCGAGCCACGAGATTCAAACCCTCGGGCCCTCGTTCCATTGAATCCGGGTTGTTTCATGGGGATCCTTATAATGCTTTATTATATTCCCGCCATAACTTGGTCGGATTTTATCACCGCCTATAACCCACCCAAAAACTAGGGGCCCTTTTTTCAGGACGCTCACCTAGATTAAAGAAAATATGGTCAACTCGCATCATCTCCCGCACAACCTGTAAACATACAAACATGTTTGAGAAACGATGGCTTTTATCAAACGCTTTTGTACTTTCAAGGTTCGAAAAGGATTAATAAACACCTTTTACCACACAAGTGAGGAGTACATCTGAACACTCCGGGACACCTAACCACAATTTGTACATAAACATTGGGGGGTGTTCGTTGAGGAAATTCTGTTTTCGTGATACAACCGCTCTGCAAGATCGAGGTTTCTCCTCAAATTCCTGCTGGCCAAACTTTGTTCATGCGCACGAAATACAGCCGGTCTTTGTCGAGTCTTCGTCGTGTTTTCTTTTCGCATATTGGAATCCCAACATCCCTACCTAGTGCTCCAAAAGGCTATTCTGGGAGTGCATTTTGGGTACGCTCCCTGAAACTAAGATAGTCCCCTGAAAATAGATGGTTGGCTGGGGGCCCGGTGAGTTTCAGGGAAGTTTTTAGTTGTCTTTTAAACTTTGCCCACCTTCTGTGAAAGGTACTTGGAGCACTAGGGCATATTTGGAGTAAAAAAGATAAGTGGCTTCAACATGCGTAAAACCCAACTTCAAAACAAACATGAAAAACCATGTTCCTCCACTTGGGACCCAGCAACAAAACATTTTCCACCCAAAAAGACCCTCTTTGAAAAAAACCTAAGTTAGAAACTGATATTCTTTATGATGCAACTTTTTGGGAGGAATGTAATTTTGCACAAAAAACCCAACAACAGCTCCGCTCACCCACCATTCCCCCGGATTTGTTGACAGCCATGGCCTCGCTCAAGTTGAGAGCTTCTAATTCGGGCAAAGAACCTAACCTCGGTGTTGCGGCTCCAGGGGGTTCCGGGTGGTTGGTTGAAGCAATTGCCATCACTACAACAAAGCTGCACACAATTTGTAGACAAAAACTTAGGTCTCCTGTTTAAAGGGTTAACATTTTTTAGCGAATTACATCTTTAAAAACACCCCAGCCAAAATGAAAAAAGGGACTCTCATTGGAAGGGACGATTCAGAAAGATTTACCAAGCGTTCTTATAGCTCCAACACAACCTATGGTGAAGGTGATGATGGAAGTAATAAACACTTCCTGAAATAATCCTGCAATAAACAAAGACATATTTTTGTTTGACAACAAAAAACACCGCAAAAAAACAACAACCTGAAACACACAGAAAAGAACTATGTTTCTTTTGAACGGAACAATTCGCAGTCATCCTTTGGCGGACAAATGTAAGCGGGTTATGACTATCGAACTCATTGATTCATCATCAACATTGATCCTTATTTCAAATCATGTGTTTGTACTTAAACATACCGTAACTAGTTGGTGGTTGAACCAACCCATCTGAAAAAAACATTCGTCAAAATGGGATCATTTCCCTTCAAGTAGGATGTTCAACCCCACCACCATTAAAAAAAAACATGGAAACAACCCGCGTTGTCTTCCCCCCTAAGGATCATTGGACTATTTTGAGGACCCTAACCCTGCTATACAGGTTCGTTCAAACCCTTCCGTTGGAGGGTCCTTCCGATCCTTAGGGCCCGCCAAAAAAAAATGCACAAAATTCCAGACCCGAGGAACTCTTTGGGCTTCTTCTGTGACCGGGCGTCCAGATTCACACGGACCATGAAATCCAAGACGCTGCGGAGATCTCCGCCTTAAGAGGTGCAGATCAGCTTGTTGAGGTTCCAAAAACGACGACGCCATGGGTCCATTTCAAAAATTGAATGGGACCTTACCAACGGACCCCTATAGTAAGTTGGTTAGGGCGATGAGATACTCAGGTTTAGGGGTCCGTTCTGTGGGTCCTGTTGGAGATTTCCTGGACTGGGGATGAACTCAGGGGATTTGTTAGTAGTGAAATGTAGTGAACTCATATTTCATCACCTAAATCTACCCTCCAACAAAGGCCTTTGTGAACAGGATGCAAAAAAGATGTGCTTATATAAAAGGTGGATCCCCAAAAAAAACAGTTACTAAAATGGGGTGATAGCCCATAACCCCTGGAAGTAGGTTTTCCTTTTTTCACCCAAGGGTTACCCATGTATTTTCGGCCATCCATAGCGGTTGGTAGGGGCCCACCGTGCAGGGGATGAAATCATATTGCAGTAGGTGGGATCTATTAGTGAAATTATGTTTCATCCCCATATTTGCTGTCAAATCGTATTTTACTACCCAGTTAAACTTAGGGGGTTATGAATGATAAGCCTTCCATAGGTTTCTTGTTGATTCATCGGGGTTGTGGGTGATGGTAATTTGGAAGGTCGAGGGCTTTCTAATTATTTGGTTAATTTTTCAACGACGGGTTTTGGTGGGGTGGGGGTGGGTAAAAGGGTGCAATGGTAGAGTCCCGTATATCACAGTAGTGATTAGCCTTGATGGTCAGTTCTGCCCACCCTTTGCCCCCCCAACATCCCCACCAACTTTTCCATCACCGCCTCCCCCCTCAACCCCCAACATATGCTTCCTAGTCCTCACATGTCTTGCCCATTTATTTTTC
>DF240547.1:0-31138 GCA_000507305.1 Breviolum minutum Mf 1.05b.01
CTGGCATCAATCTGGAAGCTTTGGGTGACACGGGCACTAGTGGCACACCCATTCGTTCAGCTGGCGAAGGTCTACCAGGGCTACTACAACGGGAAGTCGCCAAAACCGACGTTTCTGATGGTGGCGATGGGACCGGACCTTTGCGCTCAATCTATATTAGATGCACGGAGGACGACATCTACTCTTCCCCCACCTCTGGAAATGACGAAGGGAATCGAGTTTGCTACGGCAGCGTTAAAGAATTATCCAAAGGATTTCTGTGTAGCGCTGTCGGCATTAGCCGATGAGTGGAACTCTCGGTATGTCGTCAATGACAATTTTGATATATGGCCACTGGAAGCGATGAGACTTTCAACAAATATGTCGAGTCCCTAGTGTGCCAATTCAATGAGGATGCTCAGCGAGGAGCTGATTTCCACAGACATGCATGCCTGTAATTAACTCAACGGCTGCGTCTGATCTTAGACTCGAATGGCCGCAAATGGTAAAATGGATATACATATGTATATATATATATACATTGATAATTCGAGATATTATTATACATCACACTTCAGATCACTGCTGATGGCCAAGCAACCCCTGATCATCCAGTTGAGGGAGGAAGAACGACATTGTGATGGGTAAGAAAGTTCGTCCGAAGGCGTATCCCAAAGCATCCAGAATCCATGCATGGTAAGTTTACCTTTATTTTGGTCTAAAAGTTATTCAAATTTAGTTGAATATGACATGGATGGTACCAAGTATGGATTAAGAAACATGTTGTTGAATAAGTGCTGGAACCTATCATAATGCCCTACTTGAAGGGGTTCTAGCTCATGTGTTTGACTGGTTGGGAAGCTTCGGACTGGGAAGGTGAGGATCAACAAACTGTTCCTGTTAACCAAATGGTTGATGAAATTTGAGGACTCTGAGTTTAGTATATTATGATATTATGGTAGTAGGTATTATATACATTATGCTGATGTTTTTTTTAATTGAGAATCTTTGCAAAACATGACCGAAATAGGACACCAGCATTCCAAACAGGATGAATATGAATCTTGGGGAAACAGCATAGCATGGGAGGTTGTTCCGATGTTCAAGTTCATTGAAAGCATCACATCACACCTGGTTGTTGGGAAAGGTTGACGAGAGCACTGTTCATGAGTTGTTTGATAATTTTCATAGGGTATATCATGTTCGGGTTTGGTATGGATTCAGAGTATTGGTTTGTAAATATATGAGCTCATATAGATGTATGATGTAAGAAACAGGTCATTCCCCCTCCCAAGGCGCGCTCCTCCCGATGTGACTGGGAAGGGTGGCCAGACCCGGAAGCGAGGCATTTGACCAATTATGGCAAGGGTTTGTTAACTTTCTCAGGGATGTAGAAGAACGGACCTATTGAAAAGTACTGGAAATGGTTGATGGAAACAGCAAGCAACATCTATAGTTGGACCACTCTGACATTGGCAATGTTTCATGTGATTGGTGTCAGCCAAAGACTATTTGAGGATTGTATGGAAGCAACCTTGAAGATTTGGGCATTGTATCATATGGGCAATGGACAAATGCAGCAACAAAATATATTTCCACTTGAAATCCGATGAATTTATGTCTCACTGCGTCTCACCCTCGTTTGTGTCACCCTGGTTTCAGGGACAGAATCCCAGCAGCCTCAACATCAAAACTTCCCCCGATGCAGAAAGAGGGGAAACAAAAAGCTGCAGTTCGGCATGGTCATATCCCAGTTTGTGACATCCTACAAGTTGAAACTTTCAACCTTTAGCCATACAAAACCAATGGAGAAGATATGAACCCTGTAGCTGGTCCCTGGAAACCCGGTTGGAGAAGATATGGTGTTTTCATTGGATTTCAGCATTTTAAGCTTCTATGGTTTGGCTCCGGAAATCTCATACCTTGCTTGCATTGTGAGGTTGCACGATGTAGTATGCAGCCGCAGATAGCGGCACCCTTTTTGGTGATGACTATACTAAAAAAACGTATCCAGCACGCCTTTGTGGTTTTGAACCATAAGAGTTGATCGGGGAAAAAAGTATTCCAGTGAAACATGGTCCATATCTCTAAGTTGAACAAGGCAGCTAAGCTCAGCAACGCTCGTGATTTCGAGTTTATGTTTTGACGCAGGCGTTTCAGCATTGCAAGGCACAAGAAAGCCAACAAGAAAAGTCATGTCACGGTAACTTTATCCCACCCTCAACATGGTTTCAAGCCTGAAAGTCTACTGTCGCAGTCCATGTTTCTTTTTCACAACAAAGCTCATGTTGACTTGATTTCGGAAAGCTCTGGGGCAATCTGCCCAGCTGCAAAGATCAAAGCAGGTGAACGTACAGTAATTCCAACATTCCTATAATAGTTGATATTGGACTAGAAGTTGGAAGAGAACTCTGAAGATTATTGTACTAGTTAGAGATCGATGCTCCAACCCCAATAATTAGGGCTATCAGGATGTATCACGCAGATATCCTCAGATATCCCAAATCGATTTTGTCACTTGTTCCTAAAGGGAACCTTGCTTCCGGCTCTTGTCGCGCTACAACACCAGGCCGGGCAGCTTTCCATACACAAAGATTGCTGACCTTAAGCACAGACTTTCTTTTGTAGGACTATATAATTATTCTTCCTAGGATATATCGTGTTTGTATGATTTTTGTGTGACAGACATCATTTCTTTTCAGCCAGTACAAGGCCTTTGGCAACGCAACATGGCTGGCTGGAAACAGACTCCATTTTGGTTCCAGTCAAAAAGGATGTTTGACTGTTTGACCAATTTACCTGTTTACCTATTGTAGATTTGCCTCGCGAAGCAACTGAAATCCAGGGTTTCCAGCAGTTGCTGATACCTCTAGCCCTGAATCAATACTTCGCTTGCTCACTGGTTTCGCTTTGGGGATACATTTTGTCTGACACAGTTCAAGTGAAACTGGTATGATGTTTTAGCTGCACATAATTCACATAATCGTTCATCAAATGCGAATCCTATAAATGGAAATCAATGGCTCAATGCCTAAACATTTTCCCACTTGTTTTTCAATTAAAGATGTCTAGATTCAACTGAAGGTCTCTAGAGGTATTTTCTGCATGGATTACCTTTTATTTCCAGGTTGACCAGCTTGGTGAAGCACGGCGAAAAGAACATGTAGCAAGAAAGTGGGGTACCAGGAGTAGCAGATAGAGTATATGTAGGAGGTTTGTAAACAGGGGGACAGGGCTCCAACTAATTATAACTAAACTAACTAGGCTAGCTAGAATTTATAACTTTCAACAGGATTCCAACTTGCTGCAATAAGAAAATGTATATCTCATCCAGCTTGAACAAAAAAAAGATCATGGAACACCCAACAGTTTAAGAGTTGCCATTGAACTATTCAGGTGATGATCCAGGCAATCGCAGCCTTCTCTGGGGGGTTGTGGGTTCGGGACTCAGTAGTGCCATGGATGGTGATTGCAATCATTGGTGGCTGGTGATGGATGGTGCAACCCTCAACGTGCTATAGGGATATCCATTGGTTGGATTGATGCATGTGGTTGCATCATGTTGCATCTATTTTGGCAGAAGGAAACAAAGGAAACCATGGATGCCAGTTGAATAGAAGGATTCAGGGACCCTTGATTAATCAAATGTATAGGTTTTCATACTTTTTCAGACTGTGCAACTGTTTTTGGGATAGTGATACACGCACTATTATACATCAATATGAGCATGTTTTTGTTGGTGGTAATCGCCACTGTGCATTTGTTTTCAAATTCATATTACCATCATACTTCATCATCAAGCTTTTCTGGATTCACAAGTATATGCATCATCATGTGTGTTTTGTGTTTGTTTATTGTTTATAATGTATATATAGAGATTGTATAGGTATTTACGGGGAGGATTTTGCTATAATTCTCTCAGGTATGTTGTGGTTCCGTCCCATCGAACTTTGTGAACCCCTCCAGGTCCAGAATCGCCTCAGCGACCTGCAATTACCACAACTCAGCGACTTGGTGATCAATGGAAAGGGTTGCACCATGGAGACATGAAGCTCTTCGTAAAACCCCGATGGTTTTTTTTCAGGCGGCTTTATGTATATATATTATATGCTGTATATATATATTATATATTTATCTTTAATGTATATATATATATACATATCTATGTCATTCATAGCCTCATGGCTCAATAATTATGGGATGCTTTGTTGATTTGGGAATGCCATCTAGCTGTGTTTTGTAACATGTTCACTTCAATACTCCAGCGATTGGGGGGGGTATTATGATATGAAGCCATCCCCTTGTTTGTTATTTTCGTTTGAATGATAGATCACAAACAATGGGGTTGAAGTATACTCGGACACCCTCAGGTTTGGACCCAAAGGGCAGTGCTGTTGATAGCACGTATTGTACCCCCATACCAAATATATTGATTTAAGTAATTCCAAGTACAGTATACATAATATATTTAATATTTCATATATACACAATTATGTGATACCTCCAAGTCACCTATATCTGCTTAGTGTTTATTGCTAACCTGAATATTCCAACCACCTCGTTTCCAGCGGTTCCCAGGCCGTCGTATCAACGAGTCTGAGACCTTCAAGCTCTCCGTGCAGGTCGTTGCGGCGTTCCTGGGCTTTGAGGATTCCTATGTTCTAAGGAAGTTGATGAAACTCCGTTGCATGAAAACATAAAAAGAATTGACAGCATGTGTTTTTTTCATATTTCTCAAGAACTTGCAGTACTGGGTTTGTTGTCTTTAAAATTTGCTCCACATCAAGCAGGTTCAATTCAATTAGTATACATGTCTTGAAAGAATTCACTGGACCATACCCCGGTCAGCCAACCAATCAAGTTGAAATAAATACACAGCTCCAAACTACAGGTTCCCCCCATGAATAATGACTAATAATGGATCCTGCCCGAACTCACCTACAGTGGGAACATATTAGGTATGTTTCTAAATGAAAGACTCTCTTTTGGTCTCAACTGTAGGCATCATCAGTTGGGGCAAGACTCAACAACTATAGGGAGTAGACAAGTGGACATAGGGCCCTGTAAGATTCCAGAGGGGTTCATTGTGGTCGTTTATTCACTTCCGAGTTTGTTGACATGTAGAAATGACTCGATGTATTTTCTTGCAATGGCAATTTCCTGTGTTTTAGGGTATGCAAATACATGACAACCTGCCTATCCCATAAAGATTCTAAAAAATCGAGGCTCCCAAAGGAATTCCAACAAACTCTGACTTGTAGTTACTAGTTGTTGCCTGTGGTGAATTGATTCTTAGGGCCCCCAGCAACCTGTTGGAATTTGTAACCCCCTTTCAACCCAGGTCACCTGGTTTCACCCAAGGTCCATTCCGGGCTTAACAGACTCGGGGCTCTTGACCCGGGAGCGGCCTCGCGTGGCTGCATTGCTCAATGGCGTCCGGAAGGCGTCCAGTTGGATGGCCAACATGTCAGGTTTTTCGTGGTTTGGTCCGCAATTTAAGGATCTGTGTCAGGACAAATACCAAATCTGGAAAATCACATGTTATTGTTTTCGGCTCAGTTACTTCATTGCATATACTTACCATACGACATAGACATATTAGTGTTCTAAGTTTTCGACCGCGGTTTTGTGATCCTCTTCACTATCCACATTGCATAGTCTTCAGTTCTGGGTTTGTCAACACCCCTCCCACCCCACCCACTGATGCACACACGCAAACATGGGTGATGTGGGATTCCATGATGATTGAAGGTCGTGGCGAAATAAACTATCAGAGCTGGGTTGAATACTTTGGCCCACCTTCAGGTTTTTGAAACTTACCAGCAGGACTATCTAGTTTTATCCATGTATTTTGATCTATATAATGATGATGGCATGTTAAAAAGCCATGAAGACCCAAACTATTTTGATCCGACGCATGTTTCAATTGTGAGTTTCTCTCCTCCCAATAGTAATTTCATATAACTGTATAGGCATTGCATTTTTTCGTGGATATCAGTGGTGGTCTTACCTAAAGTTGTTCCATCCCCTATGCGGGGTGACATGTTTTCGTTTTGGACGACTATATTGGGTGGATTCAGGGGCTGGTGACTTGTTTCAAGAAAGACTTTGGAGCATTGTCATGTTTCGGACCAAACAAGCAGATTCCCCAAAATATTAGAATACACATTCCATCTAACCTCCAGATGGATAGTTTTTAGGATGGAGACTCAATTCATCGTATTAATGAACATTTTGGTCTGAAACCAACAACGACAAAAACCAAACCATCATTCCCCACCAGCACACGGGAGGAAACTGAGTTTGGAGATTGCGATCCCAACGACAGCGATGAGTTCTTGGCCTTGCCAGGTGGGTTTTCAAGCTACCCTGCGATGAAGGATGAACATTACAGTGTTTTCTTTAAGATGAGTATAATGAACATGGGTAGAATGATGGCATTATGTTGGGGAACGTCCGCTGTATATATATATATTATTTATATACTGTACATACATATATATATATATATTCATTTGTAAATATAAATTATATATATTAGTAGTGTTTTTTTCTTGGGTTGGTTTCCCACAGAAAAGCACGGCGTCAACGTATGAACATGTGGGCAAGGCATTAAGCACTAAGAAGGGTTGGTGACTGGCGTGGGTGGCTTTACAGGTGCTGTACATGAATATGACATTGGTTTATGTGGTGTTTCATATTGAATCGGAACTTGCTGCCTGTTGACAGATTTTGTTTGTTCGTGGGCAAACTACAGGATGACTGGACCTACCAAACCACGAGCCTTTCCGAACATGACCAGAATGATTTGATACCTAGATTCTCTAGCTGTTTACTCGCTGATTTGTTTGTTTCCACCTGTTTTGAAGACATTTTCTTGTTGGAGGGCATGCCTTCCTAGTGCCCACCATCTCTCAGCATAGCTGCACGAGGATACCTTTCAGCCTCCACCTATCTCACCTAACCCAGCCAGTGATATTGGTCTTGGGGGAGTGGTTTTGTGCTGGGCATGATGTATATGCTTATAAGATACATGTATACATGTTTTATAATCATTTGCAAACAGAACTCTTGATATCCCTTAAAAGAGTGGGAGCTACAAATGTGTAGCCGTTTTTCACATCCTCAATCAGTGGCCGATCATTAAATCATCCAAATCAATCATCCCAAAAAAAATGGATGCTCGTAAAAAAAACAAAAAAAAACATGGGAAATCCAAACGATGCTTGTCTAATTTCGATCCATCCCGGAATCCAGGGATGGAAGATCTACCAGCCTGTGATTGGCATTTCAATGAGACGTCCTTCTTGCCCAGAAAATGGAGGGGAATGGTTGTGGTGCTGGTGGCAGTTCTGCTGGTGATTGTGGCAGGGGTTCAGATGTTGTGAAGATCATGGTCGCATAACGGGAATGAGACAATGATGTTGGGATGCTTTGCATGAAAAAAGATTGTTCTGCATGAAAGAAAGTCAATGAACAATTTCCCATGAAATTGGGACATAGATAGAATCTTCTGCCTTTCATTATACAAGAGAACCAGGACAATTGGGGGGTGATTGTGAAACCTGATGCCTAAGTGGCAATACCCCTGTTCATTTCCAAGACTACAAACAAGGTTAAAAGACTGGTACCACGTTTTGGCACTCTCCAGGGCCCTCATGGTCTAGGAGGCTACTAGTAGACCAATACATAGGAGTTGCACCATTTGCTTCGAGATGCTGCTGTGTATATTGGTCAGTATGGATATATACATAGTATTCATATACAGTATTGGGTTGGACTTTTTGCACCGGAGGATCCAAAGAGCTATGGGGAGCTATAGACTCCAATCGCTTTGATGGAACATGAGATTCAATCAATTTGATTGGGGATTCACGGGACACATATGGAATCTTACAGTTATTGTTCTTACTAATCATCTAGTACATACATAAGTTACATAAGTAGCTGTATTTTTTTGTATCTTTATAATATTGCATACATGCATAGCTACAGTACATCCCATACATCCGGCCAAGCTTCCCATTTTTCACCGGGGGGACATCGAGGCTGACTTTTGCGGTGACTGTCGCGGACGTTCTCGCTGGGCAGACGGTGCCACACTTGGTGTTGTGCCACACTGAGAGTCGTGTAGTGGAGCAGTAACACGTATTATCCAATGGGCCTGTGTCAGATGTGCGAGATTATATTACATACAGTACTTATATTGTTGACTTACACATATATATATATACATAATTTATTACTATTTCTAGTTGAGTTAGCCGCTGTGTGAGTGTCAGCATTAGATTATACAGTAGTTAAGGGGTAATATGTTTATTTTAGCATAAGTTGACCAGTTGATATTATCAAGATGTTGCTTGTAAACCAGCGATGTGTTTGTTTTGTTTTGGTGGATTATTACTTGTCTAGACCTTGTTTGCAAACATATTTACAAGCGAATGCGGCATGCACTTGATTTGAATAAACTGCGGGCCGATAAGACAGGTTGTCAATGCACTTGTGTCCTTTTTTTAATGCGCCATTCACATTCACTGCCACCCAGGTTTTCTCTTTACCAGAATCGATTCTACGCACAATCCTTCCTGGTACATCCAAACACCAACCAGGAACCTAAGAAACAAAACACAGATTGGGAGCGTTTGGACCTTTTCATCCTTCCAATTCTGAATAGTGCAAGTAACCATTGGGATAGCTATTTGGAGCGAGTGGGATGATGCACTTCCCTACTAAATTGGGAGCTATACAGCCATAGAATCCTCCACCCATCACTGGGTATCTAGCTCATGTACTCCAATGTTTTTTGCTTCGTGAATCATCCAGACTTCCCATGGTATCATGGCATAAAGGATTTATAATTGACCACCTGGTTCAACAGCATATAACCAACAGCCAGCATTAAACACACAAAATTCAGGCACCAGCCACCACTTTGTCCCTCCAACTTTCAGAAGCCATGCCTCTCGTTCTGGCAGATTCAACTGTGGATCCACACCTACAGCGATGTTCGCTTGGGACCATTTCAGGTCAATCTCACGAGGCAATTTTTTGGGATGATATAGGGATGGATGGGGCAATCTTCATGAGGTTAGGCAGAAATTTCGTTGAGAGTGGGTTGGTCTCAGATTAAATTGTAGTTCTCATCTTATCCGTGTGGGGTGTTGGATGGTAGTTGCTATCATCTACTGTAACATGTTTTGTTGATGTAGTCACTACGTTTACGACAGCATCAATTCTCAGCAAACTCACATAGTTTTAATCAGCACAAAAAATGTGTCAGGGACAAAATTCCTTCAATCACAGCGCAGTTGCATTTTGGTTGCAGGGCACGAGACATTGGTGTTTGCTCAGTGGAACTCCATAAGCAAGTTCTGCCTGAGTGTGTCCGGGACACCCGACAATGCGAAACAGCCACTGAAAGAGACATGCAAAGTGCAGGATTTTGTGAAGATGCAATGGACATGGATGAGGTGGAAGCAAGAAGGAAACGTGTTCTGTAAGATTTGCAGATACATATGATATGGTTGTGAAAGTTTTGAATGAAGGATGGCTGGGGTTTTCTATGTTCTATTGCTGGCTTTACCCATGGAAACTGTGGGATTTGGAAATCAACAAGCTTCGAGAGACCAGAAACCGGCAAAAGACAGAATCCTTGATGATCACACCTAATTATGAGACTGGAGTTGAGTGACGTCAGATAGCCTCACGCTAACAGCCTCCTCCGCCAGGATCCAACATTTTAACAGTGCCTGGAGAAGATGCTGTGTATATGTGTGTGTGTGCCTATGTTTGACAAACAAATATCAATACAAAATCAAACAACATAGTGCTACTGCTACTTTTAAGGTACCTAAAATGTCGTGCCATTGACTTCAATCTAATCAGGTGCACAAATAGGCTCATTTTTGCTGCAAACATGTCATACTAATACCTGCTTCTTGGGAGGTGTCGTAATTTGATCCAATCATAACCAAAGCCTGTGGTGACTTTTAAAAAACATTTGAAAAGCTTATCTTGGTGCAGCAAACGTGGCACCCCAATGTCCAATGAAACCAGTTCCTTTATTCTGAGAGGTGCCATGGTAGCCACAAGTAGTTTAAGTCACGGGTGCTGTTTTAAAGCACATTGCTGCATCAACTGCTCCTTCCGGAATGCATTCATGTTAGTATTTGATTTACACCCATCTTTATGTCCAGTGATTTACTGTATTTCTACATTGCGTTCCTCCATTTGCTGAGGTGCCCACGGAGGAATCAGGCTGGGGGATGAAGCCGGATGAAGCCATATCTTGCGATCCAATTGAGCCCTTAAATCAGTGGGTGATATGTCTCTCAAAATAAAAAAAGGGTTCCTTAAAAATATAAACATATAGAATATATAAAAAATGCTCTAACCCCCATTGCTTTGCTATTACTTAGACTTTGTGAATGAGAGGTTTGGTAACCTGCCTGGATATTTGGTCACAAAGATATGGAAGGGTCTGGAAAGGTGTTACACTTTCAGAGGTACGAAATTCTTGGCATAATATATCTACTACAAGTCTATATAACGTACATGTGGGCGGTTCTACGACTTGAGTGTGGTTTCAGGTGAGCCACATGTGTTGATATGGTCTACCAAAACAGGTGGAACTCCAAACTGGAAATTTTGGGACGTTTTCAGCTGCTTCAATTCGCTTGAAACACGAAACTCCAAACCGTTAGAGTCAACACAATAAACACTCCCACAACATCCCATGTATGGCATTTTTTTTGATGTTACTGATACATGGGTGATATTCTAGATGTACGATCATTCAGGTGATATTTATAGTACCACATATATGATAGGTACACTTGCCATACATGGAAGACCTAATGGGACCTATGGGAGGGAAAGTACAGTGTCTCCAGCAGCCACGTGAATTCCGCGGTATCCCTGGAGCTTTGGAAGGGATGACTTTGTGAGTGAACTTATGGCACTGGATAGTGAGGTTTCCAGATTTCACTACGCTTGCTCGTTACAGATATTTAAGACATCCATGCTTTTCAAGGATTTTCTATAGTGGTGCTTAATAGAATATTAAGTTTGTAAAAAAGTAATTACATCTTGTATGATGTTTTTTTTGCATTTACACTATATACACATTATGCGTGGTGTATATATATATACATACGTTGGGCCTGGACATATGACCAGAAACATGTGTTGCCAGGAGATTCGACCCGACACCAAGGAACTCCCAGAAAAAAAGGTGCCCCCGACTTGGACCGACAGGATAACAGTCCATAACATCTATGGACTTGTATGGTATCATTGTATGCTATGGAGCTATGGATTGATATGGTATATTTTCTCTACAAGCACCTCACAAATCATCTAATGGAATCCTATTCATTGTTGATGGAGGAAATTCTGTATCGCCTAGGGCCTAGGACATAAACACTTTAAATGATGAGCACCAATGTTCATCCTCAAATCTCCAACGGTGCATGATTTCCTCCATCAAGTAAGTGGGACATGTGGATTGGATTGCGACCTGAAGAACACTGATCTGCTCCGGCATTGGATTCTTAGGGGACAAAACGTCTAGGCAAATGAAATTTAGCTCGCTGAACTTATTCCTGGACGGTGATATTTATTTGTCGCCTCAAAAACCTGAGACTGTGTTTGTGCATTGGAGAAAAGCAACTTAGTTGAAGAAACCACTGGAGCCACACCAAAATACCAACCTGTCTGTGTTTGTTGTTTTTTTGCCTGATCATACATGGGCGCTTGCGGAAGCAAGTTTGTCCCGCGTAAGCCTTCGCCACAGTTGCGTCTTTGCAGAGCGTAAAGAGGCACACAAGCAAGTACATACGACATGGAAATCCATCAAAGTTCTAAGCGCAGCTCTCTCAATTAATTGTGCAATGCGTGTCGAGGAATCCCTTCGATGGGTCGTTCTACAATAGTACAACAAGCTTAACAAGCTTCACTTTAATTATCTCTTGGACGGCAGTTTCTGCAAAGAAAGACATGGTAACGATACAGATGCAACAAGTTTTTATCGTTTAGTTTGATCTTGGTTGATCAACCTGGTCTTAAACATTGTTGTTTTTTTCACAGTTTGCTTTTGGCAAACCACGATATTTGGTAGCACTTTTCCAGCAAAATCAGTTTGGTCAGATTGTCCCAGGAGCCACGATGGCAGTAAGTTTGATTTGGGCATTTTAAATCGATCTAGGTTTTGGTAAAATGCCAAGAAACCAAACATTAAATTAGTATGCAAAATGAATGAAGTTTCCTATTTCCAATCCGGAGCTATATATAAATATATGTATATAGCAGATGGTTTTATTACCCGGACTATGTGCTGATCAGAGACTTGAAGCAAAATATCGGTATGCTTGTGGATTGGCTGGGGCCCTGCCAGGCATTCACTCTTGGGAGAGTCCAGTCTTACCATTTGCGTCCAACACTCAGTTCCCGCAGGATGGTTATGGGGGACCCCATTGATTCTGTGGCTGCTAGGCTGCCGAAAAAACAATATGTAGATAATCAGATGTATATATATATATATATTATATTTATATATACATACATATAGATGTTTCCAAAAATAGGGGTACCCCCAAATCATCCCATTTTAATAGGGTTTTCCATTATAAGCCATCCATTTTAGGGTACCACTATTTTCGGAAACACCCATATATATTTATATTTTTATACATATACACCTGGAACCCATTTGTAAGCTACTTGGAGGTTTGAAGTTTGAACCCCTTCAGGTCTTCTTTAAGCCACAGAGGTTCATTGTGGTTCCATGTAAATTGTGCGCTTAGATATGTTGTACCATTCCTTAGTTTGCCTGGCAAGGGAAGTCCAAGAATGCAAGGTCCCTCCGTTTCCAAGGTATTTTGTTTTGTTTTTGACTTTAGTTTCACCAAAACTGGCAAATGTGTATACTCTTCGATCTTCCAACAACCATGAAAGTAGATGACATAAACGTACAATAAAATTGGAAAGTACCTCCGAGACTAGTTCCTCTCTCATGTCCTTTTCAATAGGGTTAGTTTCCATGTCTATTGATTGCTGTGAAAAATGTCCGATTCTTTGCATCTCCACGGAAAAGCTTGGCAATGTCACCTCGATGACTTTGACCGTGTCGACCTTGTTCCTGGTTGTAAGCTGAAGGACCACTAGGCCCGGCTTATCTACTGTACTGTACACATCTTTTTGGATGACTGAACTTGTAAAGACATCACAAGACCTTTACACCGAAAAGGAAGTTTGGTGACCGATTTCCTTGAAACAGAAATCCAGGATATGGCAAAATATGACCTTCCGTTGACAAATACAGCAGCTAGCATTAACCGTTACACTAGACTCAACTTGAAACATGACGGCAATGGATTCCATGCTGTTCGCACCCTTGCTTTCGGTGGCGGTGGCGTTATTGGTGTCTTTGCACCTGCATATGAACAAGTTAAACTTGCAGAATCTCGGCAGAGATCTGAACAAGTGGTGCATTTGATCGGAATGGCTGCCCATCTGAACGGCTTATCCCAAATTATCCACGTATGGAATATGGAATATATACATGCAGATAAGATATGAATATTTTTGGAACATGTAGGTTGCATATGGAGAACAATATCATTTCAGATAGAATGGTTCACATCATCGTTGTTTCAATGGTCATCACAAATCCATATGTTTGTCCTTCAATCCTGCATAACCCTGCCTCCCATTTTCCATGATCATGGTTCTGTGCAAAATGACCAAAGATAGAGAAAACATCCTGGTGGAGACATCCCATTTTCCAGTGAACCATCATAAGAGTGATTCGAGAAATCACAATCTGATGGAAACCATCTCCCATGAAAAGTCTGATGAAACTGGAGCTTTTTTTCTCCAGCTGGAAAGGGAACATTTTTTGAGAATAGCGTTGCATCTTAGATGTCATGTGACTTTTTGGGAGGTTGATTCGAAGCCCCCAAATACAAAGGGTCCGATTTTTAGTTTCGGAGGTGTAAATCTCTCCCGCAATCCACCACCGTGACTCCCATGATGTCCCATGCATTGGTGTGACTTCCAGGAAGTTGTGGGAGCTTTTTGGTCGTTGCTGGCAGCGTTGGCACTCGTCGTCTCGGTATACAGACCGACGCGGACCTTTTGATCGAAAGGTGGGGAGTTGTTGAGGAAGCACAATTTCCTGAAAGGTTTTTGGGGTAAAGGTGAACTAATATGTTTTAGAATATATGAATTGAGCCCAAAAATTGAAGTGTTTGTGTTATTGACGTTTTTTGGATGGTACCTAATTCATATTCATTCCATATTCGATGTATGTGAGAGTGACATGTTTTTTTTATACAAATAAATATATCGCCTGTCAAAGCTCCCGCATGGCCTATGGCCAAATGGTTCCTTGACAGTGACACCTTTGTCAGGTTGGTGAACTAAATTTCCATTGATTGAGGTTAGGTCTACATGCTCGGACTGTCATTTGGCCTTGCAATTTTAAACATAGAAAATACAAGATTCATGGATCCCATTTTAACATCCATGTATGGTATATGTATGGTCTATTTAGCTACATTTGGGATGGTTTTTAGTGGTGAAATATGGTAAATGTAGGCAAATATATACCAGTCCCATGGATCCTATGGGGCCCACTAATCCGGTGGTCTAAGTCGGGTGGTTTCAACACTGTGACTCATCTTACCGAGCCAAGGAAACCTCGGTGAAGTGGAAAATGGAAAGGGACATTTGAGAGGTAACTATTGGAGAGATCCCATTTTTAACTCCGATTATGGGAAGGGTAAAAGGTTCTTTGGGTTTTTGGCAGGTTGACAAAATGTAAGATCTAGTCGTCCATGGTGACATTTGATAATATAGGAAGACATGGTACAAAAAGATGTTCACATTCAATTACATGCGGAGGATTCTGTAAAAACAGAGGTGCAACCAAGTGGAAAGTAGAATTCAATGATCACGCAGACAACATAGTATTTCACCACTCAGAATTCCCTCTCGCTGTAGATCTATCGTTGATGAGCAAAATCCTGCCAAATAGTTGATACTACACATATCCCATCTGAATTGACTAGTGTTTCCATCCCAAGTCAAGTGGTGATTTGATCCGACCATAGATATATAACATAATACAACTACAATTGCAACTCACCTCAACCTCTGACAATTTCAACTTGAGTTTGATTCTTGTTGGTCAATTTTTTCGCAGGAGCCTGATGAGAAGGATTGGACACAACGTGCGCAACGCGTGGAAGAGGAATTACAGAAGACCAGGGTCATGTTTTTTCACTCCCGCGGCTAGGCGTTTGGGGATGCCCGACGGCTCAAACATCCATGCATATTACATATTTCTTATCGGATAAGTGAGTTCTCATTGCTATATTAGATAAGAGGGTGGTAGCAATGTAGTGTCAATTTTTTATTGTATTGTATTGTTTGTTCTGTTTGCATGGATGCTTGTCCCAATTAAAACCAAAGCAGGAGATAGGAAAAAACAATCGTGAGCAGCATATCCATTTGATTCACCATCCAGGTGAGAAGTGAAAAAAAAGGCAAACGTTCTTTTCTGAGGGGATGAACTCTGAGTCTCTTGCAAATTGTTGGGGATGATGAACTATATGATGAACTCACCCCCAAGAACCGGGAATCCATTGATGTTCATTTGTTGGCAACTTGATTTTTTCTGGTGTTTCTTTTTTCACAACTCGCTAAGGTGGCAGATTTGCCGTGCATTTCGTTTTGATCATGATGCTCGTCAAGATTGTGGATTTTCTGGTCAATCCAAGTCTTTTGGCTTATCGGGCAATGGAGCTTGGTGCTTGGTGGGTTTGGAATGCAAGGAACTTTGGTGAAATGATAGCAATAGAAAGAAATGAACGAAATGTTTGAGGTGGATGTTCCAGTAGATATATATGATATAATGTATATTTGATTATATATTATAGATTCTAGATCAAACTTACCAGATAGTCGAGGTAGTGGATAGGCGGCAAGATGTTTTTAGGCTCGAATCTTTGTTTAGATAATTTGTTCATGCCCCATGTCTGGAAAAAGGCAAGCGTGATTGGGAAGACTGAATGAACAGCTGCCCCCAAAGACTTTGTGAGCCCGTTCGTTTTCAGAATACTGACTTAGAAACATGCACCATGATGTTCCTACTGTTCTTAGCTGTTGGTTCACTCCGTTGACATGAATCATTACAAGTTGATATAAGTTATATATATAGTTGTATATACATATATATATGTAACCATATTGAGGATGTTTTTTCTTAAGCAGCTGACAATGTCCAAGTTCCTTATTATGTTTTTCAAGGTTTTTCCATAACTTCCTCCAAATATCAAGTTGGAGTTTTGTCAAATTCGGGGCGACCGACCAGGCTGGAAAACTGGGAGTTCCCTTGCGTTCTTCGTGTTGCTCTACGGTCATTTTACCATCTTCCATAGCCTCAACATGATTGAGGTGGGGCAGTTGAAGATGTTGTTTTGGTGTGATGTTTTCGGTGTTTCAACCTTTGGTGTTTTTTTTCGAAAAGGTTGGTTGAAATGACCATTTTTGGGAAGCTACAAAAAAAGAAATCCACAAAATTTTAGGGGGGTGACTTCTTCCCGGCTTCCAGGAAGCTTGCTAGAAACTTTTTGTTAAAAGCACCCCGGCTGTTGCAACAGGTGAACCGCATTTGGTGGCGTTTGTTCGAGATGTCTGTGTTTTGGCCGGGATGATCCAACAGTCAAATGATGACTACACATTGTCAGCGGTTTCGTTGTTTGTTGCCGGGTTTTTGTAAGGGGTGTTTGCGATGTGTTTCAGCATTCCGCAGCGGTTGCAGGCTTGTAGGCACATCTTATCAGCAAGCCAGCAAGCTGGTAATTGCGCACAACAAACCCGATATCAATACATGTATGCTTATCCAGTTCCTTCTTCTCAATGTATAGGATAGATATATGGAGTTTTCGACGATGTCTTATAAAACCAAAAAACATGGCATTTTAACGTCGCTTCCAACAGGATTTTGACGGGGTCAGTCCAGCCTTGACACTTGTCTTAAAGAGGGAGGGTATGTTTCTGTAGTACGTGTGTATGTATATATTTATATATAGATTTGTTTTTCATCAAATATTTACAGTAGATAAGTGGATTATTTCGAAACCCTAATAAATGTTTTCGGTGTCCCCAGCTAGTGATACGTTCTTTAACCCTGGTACGGAACAAGATGATTCATTGGTATTTTCTAATTAAGATTGCGTGCTACCATTAACACTACTCAGTTGCCAGCACCTACTACCGATGCAGTTGTATTCACGCCTATTCCACGTCCTTCCTACAAAATTAGTCTATTAGCTCTAGATACCATACCCTCAACATCCCTAAACTAAGATACCTGGATGTTTCCAAAAATAGGGGTACCCCAAAATGAATGGTTTATAATGGAAAACCCTATTAAAATGGGATGATTTGGGGGTACCATAATTTTCGGAAACACCCATATAAGTAAACTCTTCCATTGCCGCCGCTTGAATCACCAAGTTTCTTTTCCTCCACCTTTTTTTGGTGCTGAACGCCTGGTGGTTTGGCGATGACACTGATGTTGCTATCCTGGGGCCAACCGAACGGTGCCTTCATCAACAAAAAATGAACCGCTTTTGGCAGGTGCTTCCTGGTGCAAAGCCTCACGTGGAGGTGGTGAAAAACCATCAATTACTGACTCACATTTGTGAGCAGTAGTGTATGTCAGGGATTATATCCACCTCCAAAACAGTTCTGTAACCCACAGGGTACATTCATTTCCGCTCAAAATGGTGATCCTATTTGAACTGTACCTCTGCGCTTGAGACACTGCTGAAAAGGACCTTGTTTTTTTTTTAACTTGCAATCGTCCAATCATCATGTTTCATATTTGTCTGGTTTTTGTTGCTTGGGATTGCTTTAAACTCCGATATATACTGTATGTACTGTAGATATATCTCCTAGGAACACAATTGCTTTTCTTTTTTCGGATTGTTGAATGCCTATGCAGAAATGGACTTGGAAATTTTGGGCCCAAACATGTTTGACGTACAGCCACTAGACAATGTAATTTCATGGCTGGAACCTGAAAATCCACACCATCGAAATTGTTTGGATCTCAACATCCACTGATGGGCTCAGATTCAAATTAACCAGTGTACCCTGGAAATCGATCAGAGACACTAAAAGCCTTGTAAGATTTTTTTTTTGAATGGGCGAAGAAACTTTCCTTAAAGGGTGTCAGTTGGTCCCTGTTATATTATGCACTCTATTTATACATTTATTTGTCATGGCATTTGTGTGTGTGTGCGTGAACATAGCTATTTCCATGGTAGGTTGGAACATTGTGTTTATGACTGTTTTGGTTTGAGCTTTCATTCATTACCGACACGATTGGCCCTTGAAAATTTGAGAACCGCATGACGTGAGACTATCCAACACAGACCAGGCAATGCTATCCATGTGCGTCCATTTATTTATTTAATTTGACCTTTTGTATTTGTGCTAATTCACCAAATTGTGGTGTCCATGAGGTTGCTCAGAATTTGTGTCATTTTTATATGTTATATATTTTTATCCTGGAGTTCCCACTGGAATATATAATCCAAGATCATCAATATGCCATTTTCCCCAGGAAACTCTTCAAAACAACACCACAACACCGTTGACACAAAATTCACCTCTTCTACAAAATGTTACGTCTGAAAAACCAGGTTGCATGGAGTATCCTTAACCTTGGTGAGTTCTTCTTTGTTGGACTCTCGTATGACAGTGCCATGGCATTGTTGGTGGGACAGATCGTCGTTGATGCATACTACGAGTTTGATGAAGTTAGAGACGGTTTTAAGACCACTTGATTTTGTTGGCAGCCCCAATTTTGCACCTTATTTCTTTGTCAATTGTTTCAGAGTTACTCCACAAACATCCAGATTGGTTGTGTGCCCCCTGGTTTAATCACAGGAGTGTTGACCTGTCAATCAGAATTTCTGATGTCTGAATTCAAGCCGTTCAATTCCGCATTTGCCCTTTCATCAGAGATGTTGAGGGGTTCCTCAAATTTTGTGATATTTCCATTTGATGCGTATGCCGGAAACATGGATCCGGAATCACACCGGGAAATCGGGGAATCAGGTCCCTTGGTGTTGCCTTGAAGGAGTTTTGCAGTGTCTCGGTGTTTATATAAAGGTGACGTTCCAAGTTGATCAATGTTCATAAGGCCCTAACAAGCCAGGTTCAGGCGACAGCATGTACTGATTCGAAACTGTACTGATTCGAAACATTTTGGACCTGATTGACAGCATCTTTTGGGGGGAAGCCAATACTTTCAAAAACGGCATGGTTTATTTTTTGAGGGATCGGCTTCATGCATCAATAAAACCATAGGGATTTTGGGCCCCCGTTGCAAATCCGATTTTATCCCAACAAAGTTCCAGTTGAAGCCTGCTGCGTTGCTGCACATAGTCCTTTGAAAAGACTATGATTAAGCTCCACTTGAGAGATTTCAAACGTTTACGGTTAGAAGTTAGAACCTCAAACACTCTCACCTTAAAATGGTGGGTAAAGTAGGGTAGTCCTCTCAACAACCATTCAGTTTGGTGAAATATCATCTAGACTTTGAGTCTTTTCCATATGCAGTATCCCAATCATACCCACATCTTGTCAAAATTTATACGTATACAGAAGCGTTGTTTCCCTGGAAAACCAATTTCAATATAATTCAAAGATGTGCGGAGAAGATGTATTTGGGGACTTTTTTTTGGGTGCAAACATACTTTGAGAAGGTGCTTCCAGGATTTTGACGTCTATGTAGAGTGTGTCTTCCTTCCACCACCGTTGACTGAAGAAAATTGGATGTCTCCAAGACAAGGATGTCTCCTTTCCAAGTTTGGGTCGTTTTCAAGTTTTCCACTGAACAATGATGGGTTTTAGATCTAATGATTTTCATGTTAAAGCCAACCTTTGAAGATTTTGAAATATGGACAACTTAATATATTCTTGATTTCAACATCTTGATCCTACTGAGAATCCACCCAGTGGCATCCAGCGGACTCTCAAAGCTCTCCTCCGGGGTCCACCCACCGGGCCAAACAAAACAGGTTTTGCAAATCTTGGCATCGCTTTGGAGCTGCGGGTCTCACTGCCTCTGTCGTGTGTGCCTCGATGGAGCTTTAAAAATCAAGGAATTTGCTATGAAAGTTGGGATCCTTAAGGGGTTTGATGGTTGGAAAATTTCCCCTGGCCCAAGAGTAGCAAGGTTTACTAGCTGCTGGTGGTTTCAATGATTTTTTTGGGGGAAATTTGCACCCCTAAACAAAAATTGGTGAAGATGTTCAATTTGACGAGCATATTTTGTTTCAGATGGGGTGGTTCAAGCACCAACTAGTTTGTGGGGAAGGGAACTTTCACGAGCTTTGTTCAAATATGTTTAAGGTAACATTCTCATAGGGTCGATGCAGATTGTTGTTGACATATTCTCGGTGAAGTGTATACGGGTGCTTGAACCCAAGAATCCCTGAAGATTGGGAACCAACATGTGAAATCCAGAGTTATTGTGTCTAAGCATATTCGTTTACGTACTGGAAAAGAGTACCTTTAACTTGCCTTGCATGAATGCTTTAAACCACTGGATATCACTGACTGTTTCCGCTGGACATGTTTGGATGTTGTCTCCTGAAAGTTCCCATCTTTCCCTTCCGCTGAGACGCTAAGATCAACACCAACACACCATTTGGACCATATGCAAACATGAATATTGGCAGTTGGTGTCGTAAATCTATTTACACATTTTAGCAATATGTGGTTTACTATTCTAGGATGGGCTGAAACACCAACCTCAACCACCAACTAACCATTCAATCCCTGGTAAGTTGTGTTTTTTTTTAAACTTGCAGGGAGCCAACTGCGAGAAGTGCTGTATGGAAAATTGTGGAAGTCAGCCATTCGGGATGAAGAAAGTCTTTGTAAACTGTAAAGTAGCAAAATTCCCTTATTTGTCCTCATCTAACAGTTCTCCTCGGATACCATTTTAGCCTCGATTTAATTTGTTTTTGTATCAGCAATCATTCTTCCTTTTCAAAGTTGGTTTTAAAATTGTCACTTTGCACGCCCCCAAGAACAAACACACAATGCAAACATGTTTGGTTTCAAAATTCCACAACATCATCTGATCATCCCCGGAACATGAATAGTTTTTTTTGCCAGAGAACATCCCTAACACCAGAAATCCTATTGAACAACACAACATGTTCCAACAATACGATGCAGCCGTAGATTTGTTTGGGATGTTAATGATCTTAAGGTCAAGAAATGATGGTACAATTCTTGACGATCATGCCTATCATTGTGATTGAAACCTTGGTCCGTTCTCGCATCGAAGCGGTGTTGGAGACTCGACGTGTTTTTTGTTGTGCGACGTGTTTTTGTTGGTTGAAACCTTCTAGTTTTTGGTGGTTTCGATGTAGACTTACAAATCTATGGATTTGCAAAATCTTTGTTTTTTTTAAAAACTTTTTTTTCATGATCTTAGATGGGGGTAGTTGATGTGTCAATGTTGGGAAAAAAGGTGGTACCATAAATACAGGTCGCCCTGTTATGAATCTTAATGTTTGTTTGATCCATGATTATCAAACAGACTATCTATACGCTTCAATATGCATGAAAATATGTGTCTTTATATTTGTCATTAGATCTGAGTGAGCCACGATAGGAATAACCTCAGATTAGGCAATTGGTCCATGTCATAATTTTGTACACCCATTTTTGTAAACGCTAGTCACCACTACTAACAGTTGGGGCAAGAGTGCACTTTGTGTCATTTGAATAAAATAATGTGTTCAGTCGATTTTGAAACTACAGTACACCTGCATACAGTTTTCCTGAATAGGAATGGTGTGGAGTTTGTTTTATTGCTAGATCAGTTCGATGAAGATCAAAGGTGATCAATTTCAATTGAGGTCAGTGAAGGTTTTTATTGCTGATTAAGAAATTGATACGTCTATAAGATACGCACATGGTTACAGCCTATCAGATGTACTGGTTCATGTTGATCCTTGGCTTATAAGTTGGTGAGCTACATAAGAGTCATGGAAAAACTCTCCTATAGTTCCCAATCGTGACCCCACCTACAAGCACTATTTTGTTGATGTTCTTGTGGCTGCTATTGGCTTTGTCCCCAAATATGAGTTTTGGGGTTACATACTGGGTTTACAACCCAATCTTTATGAGAGATGGTTAAGATTCGGCAGCAACTTGTGTTGATCACGTAAGCTAGGGCTAGGGCTCCTATGAAGGTACCAAGCTGAAAACTGACTGCTGTATTCACCTGCAGGTTTGGCAGGGACACCCTGATTCACCTGCAAACTTCAGTTGGGCTAAGCATTCAAAACCCCTCCTTACAGAGTACATTCTGTTTACGTTTTATTTTGATTCATTGGAAAGCCACCGTTTTCTGTCGATTTGACACCCCATGTTGCAGACTTAGAAAGTTTCTGAGAAATTGGAGCCAAATTGAAGGCTGGAGCCCACCAGGTATTTGCAGTGAGGTGGTTGGCCCAAGGATTGCACTAAGAAATTAAAAACACACCCTATGTTTAAACAATCTCAGGTGAAGCAGGACGAAAGCAGAATGGTTTCAGGTTTCCGAAGTGTTCTCAGAGGAGTTGCCCTGGAAGCAAAGAAACGGGGAGCAATTGTTTGGGTTACCGGGTTGTTTAAGGGCTGAAGTTCTACCGGTTTTTATAAGGGTTGTAGTGTATTGAACCATTTGTAGGAATACCGGAAGCCCTAAACCAATCACTTTTTTATGGAATGGAATTGCAAATGTTGCTTTTCTAGTTGCTCAAGTATGACAGTTGTTAACAGCTAATCAAGGGGAAAACCAAAGAGTTTGGCTACATAGGTGGGTGCCACGTTAGTTTCGGAATGTGTAACGGCAGGAACGCAGGAGTGCCAGCCAGCAACTTCAAACTCCAAGCCATGTGTTTTTTGAAAATAGGGAGATGATCCAACTTGACGAGGAGCCCTGCTTTTCCACTTCGCTGGTTTCACCTCTTCGCTGGCATTTTAGTTTTGATATTTGATATCAACGATTTGTGGGTTCCCTCGTGTGCGTGCGGGTAATCATGATGAGGTATTTGAAGCCGCAGAATCCTTAAATTAGTTTCTTACCATTCACGATTGTACGACTACGACTATAGAACGTTGGAGCAGTTCCCCTACAAAAAACCAAGACAGACCCCATTCAGTAGTGGGATATGTTCACCAATAGGACTCTCACAGGACATATGTGGCGTTCCACTCAACGAGATCATTCTATAGAAATCAATTGCTGGTACTTGACTTTGATTTGGATTCTCAGCACCTATGTAAACATCTCCCCATGATTCATTCTACAGCAACAAGTCCTTTGTAGAATGTCAGGTAGCAGTTCCCAGAGATCAATCAAAGCGGGTGATTTCTTAGTATATACAAGGAATTTGCAGAGGAATAGGACCAGGATGGAATAGGCACATTCCGGCCCAATCCAATCAAATAGAAAATCCATTTAAAGCTCCAGTTCAATTGTTTTGCCGCCCCGTAACGGGGACACTTTCAACAAACAACAAGATTTTAAAATGTCAAACATCACCTGAGTCTACTCAATGCGAGGATCATTCAAAAAGTCACGCACACATGTGACATGTGTGCCTTGCTTTTAAGTGAGGTTTGTGATGGAGATGTATTGTTGGACAACACGTTTAAGTTGCTTGGACCGGATGGACTTGATCAAAGTTGATCGATGTAAAGGCGTTTTCAGGCGTTTTCAAACGTAAGAGGTCCTAACGAAAGGTAAGGCCTTGTTTTCTTTCAGGGCATAGATCAACGTGTTGATGTTCCCTTCGTACAAGCGCCAGGCACATGCAATAGATATTGATGATATTTCATTGACATAATTTTGTATACATAGTGAAACAATACGTATTTCACACAATGTCCTAGGTTTGCAGCCATCAATTTCGGAAAGATGTGTGTTTAGGGTGGCATACTGTAACCCAGGCTAGATGCTCTTTTTTTTCTGCTGTTTTCCCCTGTCCTTCAGAGCCTAGGATTGTTGACAATGGAGCATCCTTGGATCGTATTTTGTTTTCAGAAAGTCAGACGGAAAGCGCAGAACGATTTCCAGAAGGCCGACACTTGGAATTACGTTGAAAAGGCCATGTTTTGGCCACTGGAAAAAAAAACCTTTGCATCACCAAAACAGTGACATGGAACCTGAAAGAAACATCCAACCAAAAGTACCAAACTAGTCTTGCAGAGTGATGCAAAGTGCATTTTTCAAGGGCTATGTCAGTTTTTGGCAGTGTGTTTCAGTTTATTTACTCTCAGGTTGAGGATATTGATTCTTTAGATATCCCATAGGGAAGTAGATGATAGGTATACACCCAGATTCTGCCCAGGCACGCTAGGCATCATCTTGAGATGATATTTTGATTTGGAAGCAACTCCAGACATGCATAGGTACGTATGGGTGCACATGTGAACCCACATTATGCCTCATTGCACGTGGATCATGATGAGCTGCTATAGCGGTCACCATAGTAGAGAGTGGCTATCATTTGACACCATCTTGTGGTACCTTTGAGCTGAGAGAAACATACAGCCGCCTTTTGCTTGGATGATCAATACCTTCAGCTGTGCAGTGGGTGTACTCGTAAATCGTCAAATATACACCAACCTTAGCTCATTAGTTCTGAACCACCACAAAACTGACACACTTTAGTACTTCAAGTGATTCGGTCAAAAAAATCCATTGGGTCCGGACTTGCTGAGAAGCCGTTACATAAACAACACCAGAGAAATATATGACTTCTGAAAATGTGCTGTGAATATGGTTTCATCCTCTCTTATTCAAAGTTCTTTTGGAGGAATGAAATGACCGAAATGTGTCACGGGTTTCTGCCTCGGTAAGCTGGCTCAACGTTGCTATAATTAGTTGACCTGAGTGATTTTAGGACCTGGGAAAATGGGGGAATAGAAGGGAATCCCTCCAACATGGAGTTTACAGTATCAATTGCATATATATATATAGTCATTATGGTGAAAAATAATGATCGAGGATTATCAATAGGATGTCGATCAGTACTTTTTCAATGTGTTCCGTAACTAAACTGTACACATTCTATTATTTATCATTGACAATTTGTCAGAATAGCTATATCACTGTTATATAGCAATTATCGGGGGGTCGGTAATCCATTCCGACCATGAGGGCCGAGTCCTAAGGAGCGACTACCGGCACCAACTTTCTGAAGCTGATTCACAATGCTGCAGATCGTAGCTTCTTCAAAAGAAACATCAGTAGATCCAGACCGGCAGTGAGGGTAGGGATGGTCGTCCAGTGTTTGCCCCAGTGGTTCTCGTTGTGGTTGTTTTGCTACGGGGGCTATGGTTGTGAGTGATAGTTCTGTGCTTATGAATTTGTAGGAGGGGCAATCAACTATAGTCTTTCTTGCTACCCTTCCAACCTTATTTGCGTATTTTGTCGTACATTTTGTGGAGGGTATACTCAAAGGTCCATAATACTTAAGTTGAAAGGAAGCTTGGTTCTATGAATATGACCTCATTACGGGACATCAAAAGTATCTTTTTTTCCTGGCATGCAACTCTCTTTTTATCTTTATACGTAAGTTCATTTTCAAATATACCTGTCTTCAAGATAAGAAGCCTTTACGATTTTTATTTGTTTGAAATTGAATGACCCATTTCATGCAGTTTTGGAGGACCCCTGCCCTTGACCTGACCGTGATAGGTCATGACTTTGACCCCATACTGTCTAATGGAGTGTTCTCCACGTTGTCGGCGATGAATCATCATGGATGGCCCAGATGTAAATGTGAATGTTTTATACACAACTTGTACAAACATATTTAGCTTAACTGTGCCCTACCTTTCGAGTGCTGAATTCCTGCATCACCCAGGATGCAGGCAACTATGCAACTCGCTACATGTTCTGGGATAGACCTCTTCTTTTTACTACTGGAAGGTGACACCCAAGTAACTCAAAAGAAGAGGAACCCCAATTTCTTTCATATGTTCAAGTCCAATTGTCCATCATCCACCAGACAACAGATAGTTTGTTTATCCCACTATTTACAGAAACATCCCACGAAGTGATCCCCGGATGTTTGCACCATCAACGTTGACGTACCGCATTTTCCCAGGTAAAGGTTTCGTGCAATTCATTTCTGACAGCATCCAAAGTTCCATCGACACTGCAGACCACACCCCTGCGACGATGCCACGGGCCTTTCGAGTGATCCTTGGTTGGTGACGTTGAAAAATAAGGCCAAAAGGGTACCATTTCTGAGGTGGTTGGGAGTGGATGGATGTTTGCCAAGTGGTTGCAGAGTCCATGGTTTAAAGGTAAAATCATATAGCTGGTTATCAGAGATGATTTTGTGGTACTCACTCAGCATTGGGATGGGGAGAGCTTCAAGGGGCACAAAGTTGTGGTGACTTCCAGCTGTTTCCTCTAGTTTTTTTTTACCACGTGGAGGGTCTTGAATCTTAAATTCTCAAGTCACCTTGCCGTGACAAGAGAATCTGGCATTGGAAGGCACCACTGCACCACCTCAAGATATGCAATGTGCACCCGCACACAGACGTACAGACACAGACACTTAAAAACCACACAGACATACATGTGTGTGTGTGTATTAGTTATGTATTTATATATATATATATACATATATAAATATATGCATAGTTTTTTGTTTTTTGTATTTGTTGCCGCTACTAGCTACTGACATGCATGTTTCTTACACATACACAATATACGCATAGGTTTGTCCATTTGGTGAATATGTAAACAAACACGCACACACCTAACTCCAACCCGTGTTACCTCTTACAACCCAGTGCAACGGGTGCGTTTCTCAAGTCCAGCCGCTGAGGTCTTTGCAGGGGAGTCGTGGTGCTGTCGCCATGGACTTGTTCCATGTGCCAATTTCTTGCATGGGTTTTAAACAAGGGTGTCTTGGCTTCACCAAAGATGTGTGGCTGCCGCCATATTTGAGGACCAAGACTTTGAGTAAGACTGTTGTTTTTTGATAGAATATAGTAGTGTTGATTAGATTCTTACAGACTTATCTTCCATGCAGGACATTTTGGGGCATGCTCTGCAAAAACAGGTGCACCCCTTAAAACTGCGGGGCCTTTTCGATACAAAAACACATCAGTGCATTCCTTCGAAAGCACCCGCAGCTTGAGAAGCTGCAGCCTTCGGGCAGGCACAATCATTTGTTGGCCATCAAACAAGATGCAGATGTCTCTCTACCGGAAGCTCCTCCGGAGACACAAGCTCTACCCTCTTGTTACAAGACGTTGACCCTTGGGCCGGGTGCATGTGTGGCGGGTATCGTGGTGAAGATGGGAGTGACGATATTTGGGGAAGGTTGGTGATAGGCCATAGGCTAACGTGCACAGATTGTACTTTAGACATCCTAAGCTTTGTATGGGGGGCTAGGCAAAAGTTCAGGGTCGTTGCAACATGTTTCTGTTTAATTTGGTCCCATGAACGTAATCCTTACAGCATTTACCCCAGCTGTTATCAGAACCAAGGGTCTCTCGTGATGAATCATGGTGCTCTACTTTCGTGAGTAGATGATCGGGATGAACTCATCAGCTGGCTATGCAGGAAACCAGCGCCGTTAATAGAACAATATGGCAAGAGTAGCACACTGATGACACATAGTTCTGGCAAGAAATAGGTTTAAGTATACTGTTATAGTATAATGTTTATATTGTTTGTTTTTACACGTATATGTACGTAGGCATATCTATTCAATTCATGCTTACTGCCCGGAGTCAATAGATAGCATGTAAATTTATCAAACACTTAAACCACACTGATTTCACCAACAAAGCAGCAAATTATTGGCCACATCACCCGTGACTGGCCAGTCTTCTCAAGGACACGGCAAGACCTGAAGGGGCGTCAACGCAGTCGTGCATTGTCTTCCAACAGCTCTGTCAGAAGTGGTGAACGGGAGTTGCTCGGTTGCATGGTCAATGGGAGGTCAAATAATGGATTGAAGATGTTTGTAGCTTGTGGAGTTGTAGAGTGAGAGTTAGATTGAAGATGGAAGGGATGGATAGATGAATGCTGAAGTAGATGAATATATATATATATACATACATTGATATATGATATAGTTATTGAAACATTCTGGTATAAGCCATCCTGCAACCCCTCAGCTTCATGTTGGACATGTGTAATGGATTTTTGATGGTGCCAAATTATTTTTTACCTCGTGTGGATGGTCCAAATCCTTTGGATGTTCAAATTTTCCAGGATTCCAGGTATCCAACATGTAGATTCCCCTCCCAGACTTGGGGACACCCCATCCGCCCATGGCCACCAGGTTAATGTTATCCTATCAAAATTTGGAGGAGGTCACGTTGTTGCTTACCTCTCATACTGAGATGTGGGATGTGCATGAAGTTCACGTGAAATATCAACGTCAAACATCCATTGACCCAGGATGCTTGGATGAAGGGTAGTGGAGGATGGTGAAGGGAAGGGAGGACTGGTGCTTGAAAGGGTTTATGCATATGAATTTACATTGATCGGGAATTACAGGCAATCTTGCTCAAAGGGTTGGTGATCTTGTTGTGGAAGGCCAGTCTCCAATGATGGCCAAAGCCAGTTTTATGGGTGTCAATTGGAATCTAGAACCAAATGCCACCCCAAGAAAACCTGCCTTCTGTGCATGGGACAAGGCCGAACAATGACCTCTGTGCGAAAATGACTTGGGGGAAAACTGAAAACAAACTACAGATGATGCTGCTCAAACCAACTGAAAGGATGGTCATCAAGTTAAGACAAACTTTACAAGCTGAAGCTGATTGATATTGTCCATTATTTTAATTATTTGCATCTATTTCCACTTGCTTACCACTTGTTGACATCTGTTCCACCAGTGGATGGTCCAAGATCCTGAGAAATTGCGTCACTGTTTCCCGTTCCAATGTCTTCGAGTTCACAAGTAGTAAAAACTGGATTTCACTCGATTTCAAGGGACCTTTAAATGAGCTTTGACCAAAACGCTGGTTCCATGGGGTAAATAGTGCTCAATAGCAACTACTATACCGCGTATCACAATATGTAATTGTAATTTGTTCTGATTGACCAACCAGGATTTCATTTGGATCATGTAACTGATAGATTTTGAGGTGGATTAGTTGAGACAAGACATCCCTCAAACAGGATGATCCAATCGAATTGATCCCACCTTCCTATGGATTTTTGGGAACCCCAGGTTGATGAAACGGAATCCACAATTGTTACCAGTTGGCAGTGGGTTGAAACGCATCCACTGTGTGTAGATAGGGGTAAGTGTCATTATTAAGTGACTAGATGGACTTTGTCCATCAACAGTGGCACTTTGAGATTGTCGATAATGTGTCAGGAGGTGTGGACCAGCTTCAACTCGCACTTGTACACATGATGCGAATAACCTTGCACCCCCCCCCAGCTTGTAATCGATTCCTGGTAAGCCTAAGCCTGTTCCAAGAGCTGCATGTCAGTGACCCAAAAATCGCAAAACAACGCTTACATGGCCGTTGTTCCATGAATGGCCTGAAACACATTTTGGAGGGAATTAAGAACCAAAAGCCGAAATCCAGTGTATTCATATATGTCACAGTAAACACAGATCCTGGTGGACGACCAGTAGTGTTCCCTCCGGCGTTGCCTCTCAGGAATGCCAACCTTGAGAAATTTTACACGGCCAACCGATTGGGAACGCAACTGAGTTTGACCAAGGTTTGGTGTAAGAATCTCGCACTTTTTACCATTTGTTTCAGGAGAAAACCCTGTACTAAGCGACCTCAGAGTTGAAAATCACTTAATTAACACATGACCCTATTCATAGGCCCACTTTTTGGATGTCCTGAAATTCATATTGCCATATATGGCCCATGATGCACCAATGGAAATGATGAATATGAACACTTCCTATGAACCGTTCATGTCAATCCATGAACTCTCCCTGATTTGAGTCTTTTTTTGAATGTCGTCATCACCACGGTTCTTTTCCGACTTGGTTGACTCTTGTCAAGAAAAATACCATCAATGGAGCCGCATGTTCCCTGAATATTTGGATGACTGGCCACTGACGTGGTGGATTCATTGTGTCTAGGTGTTCCCAAAGTGTGGGATGTCCCAAGTTCCAGTTATAGGATTAATTATTGAACATCCGTTTACACATAGGATTTTTCGATATGTAGTAGGAAACCCATGGGATTTTTTTTGGCAGCAATATTTCCAAACTTTCGCAGGTAGCTTTTTTTTTGCCATTTGTTGCCCCTGAGTATAGATGTTCCATGATGAAAGGGATGTTTTTTCGTGAAGGGATCCAAAATTGCAGACTCAATAGGATCCAACTCAAGGGGGGCACCGTTTGGTTTTGCAGCCAGCTGCAGTTTTGATGACCTCGAAATTCTCGAGGTATTTTAAGGAAGATCCACTATGTGATCAATCACGCTGGCCTGACTGAAAGGGTGCTGTTCAACCATCCAGTGTGGTTTCGCATGCCAGGTCATCATCTTTTTTTGAGCCGTGGTGGTGTCGAAAAGGACAAATTCAAAGGATATTGGTCACCTCTACTCTATTGAATCATGCATCCGTTTGCAAAATCAACACAAAAGAATGAAGAGGTACTGAAGAAAGTGTGACGATGACAGATATAAATACATATATATCAGATGCATATTCATATATTAAGCATGTTTTATTTATAAGCCATTCTAAATCAAATTATACATATGGCATATGTATGATATATGCCTATACATCCACTGTATATTCATACTAGATACATCTTACTGGATCAACTCTCACATGTTTTCCCCCACCTGTCAGGTGAGGGTTATTAGATTTTATGTCAGTCTCTTCTCCTCCTTCTCGTCCTCCTCCTCCTTCTCCTCCTCCTGTCGTCCTCCTCAACTGCGATCCTCTGAGTTCAGTGTGGCGTGCTGGACCCCAACCGCGATCCTATGAGTTCAGTGTGGCGTGCTGGACCCCAACCGCGATCCTGTGAGTTCAGTGTGGCGTGCTGGACCCCAACCGCGATCCTGCGAGTGCAGTGTGGCGTGCCGGACCCCAACCGCGATCCTG
>DF240547.1:31685-102666 GCA_000507305.1 Breviolum minutum Mf 1.05b.01
TCAAAAGATATGTCAGAAAGATGTCAGAAAGAATGTCAGAAGATATGTCAGAAAGAATGTCAGAAGATATATCAGAAGAATATATCAGAAGATATGTCAGAAAGAATGTCAAAAGATATGTCAGCAAGAACGTCAGAAGATTGCTTCCAGGCAGTCTGCGAAGTTGAGAGTAACGGAACACATTCCAGGAGATGAGTTGTATGTCTACCCTCACCTGACCCGATCAGGCTGACATAAGTCCGATGGATGCGGCAGCCTGTCTGAGTAGTTCAAGAAAGGAACATCGTGGCCAAAGCCCATCTCACTAGTATCACTAAGCCAAGGAAACCTGAAATCAATGTTCTCAAATTCTCCATGTTTCCCATCATATTCTCAATGACAACCCTCCCCTGACAACCTCCACCCAACATGTCATGGTGGGGATCACTCGAAGTAAAGTAATTTTTTCGAGGTCCCGATCACCTCGCTTGGTGGATTTCTGGCAGGTGAATCCAGCAAATATCTCAGAGCACGAAAGGTGACGCTGGGACATGTGGAAGAAGTTGTTGAAGGGAATCCCACCTTGTGACTTTGCCTCAAAGTGACTTCGTACCGGGGTTGGTATATGGGAACTGGGGTTGGCAGAAAACTTTGAGGGAGTTGGCGGGGTCGAAGTCAAAAAGCACCGACCGCAATGAATGAACTCATGCCTTGTGTTGTATGGTTGGCATGCTGAAAATGATGGAAGACATGTGAGAGTGGGAAACCTTGCACATCTTTAAGAGGGTTGTTTATGAAATTGTCAGCTTCATCCCTTTCAACATTCTACGTTCGGTTTGGGAGGCGTTCAAAATGCGCGTCCAAACAGGGATGAATGAAGGTCTGAAGAAGATTTCTAGAAGGTTGCCCCGCGCCTTCTCCGGAGTATCCTTTTTTCTTGCACTTATGGTTTTTTTTGGAGCAAGTGCAAGTGATGATTTATTTGTACACAAACTTATACGAATATCATTCCCCAAAACTGGTTGACGTGAGGTTGTCTCCAAGTCTTTATTGAGATGCCGAGGTTCATCTTCCAGTATATAATTGTTGTTGAGAATGGCTGGGCCGCAGCCAAGAGGTCTATAGCTAGTAGCTACTTCATTAAAGGTTTACCTGGAGGGAGGTTCCTAGTTTATAGGTCCTGGTGCTACCACATTCAGGAAAAAAGTGAATAATGTGCAAACATCAACCATCGGGGAGGCCAATATAGTTTATTTTGCTGGGTAGCAAGTATCTACATGTATACTCAGTATACTCTATTTTGAAGGGGGACTGGGCTCTCCAATTTTCATTTTTCTCAGAAAAGCTCCATAGATCTTTGCTGGACACTTGGTCGGTCGGTCAATGGAATTCCAAGTGATTGTGTGGCAACATTCTTTCAGGATTTCTTTTGCAAACAATATACCACAACATGAGGTGCTGCATACCAAGGTGTTTCATGAATTTCAGGGCGCCATGCCATGTAACAAAATCTGTAACCACCTGGGATAGCAACAATTCACTGGTCAAAGTAAGTTTCGGGCTATGCTTGCATTTTATGGCCAGATTTTGTGTTTCAAAGTTATAGATCACCTATGATCACCTATAGACATCACATGAAACCTCCATGTTTTTTAAAAGTTCCAAACAGCAAACTGCTTCATTTACCGAGGCTTTGGTTGAATTTGCATACCTTCGATTTCGGCCAAGATCATGCTGTAACTTTGTTGAAACAAGAGAACTCAAGAAGCAATCACTGGTGGTTTAGAGGGAGCGAGTAGGGTATTTAGACTGCGTTTTTTTTCCGTGGAGTTAAACAGCTACTAGAAGTTATCAATCAGACCAAACACACCCTCGAAAAATAACATTGACACCAAAACATCCACATACTTGAAAGTAAATTTCTCTTCCAAACCATCATGTTTGGGGGCCCATGTTGGTTTTTGGGAGTGTAACTTAAATGTTCACCATTCCAACAAGATGAATCAAACAATCATTTTCACACCATGTTCCGGTGTGAAAGCCTTGCGTTTTTTTTCCTTACCCGACCAGCTTAAGGATTTCCAAAAGTCGAATTGTACAGATGGGACCTTCCATCCGACACTGCAGAAAGTTCATGAAAGTTCCATCGATCAAGTAAAACGTAGCAAAGAGGTAGGACAGGCTTCCAATATTTTGGATGCAACAAAAACAATCAAGCTACACTTCTAATCACTTCTCCTATGGCCGTTTCTACATTCATCTTTGATGGTATCAATGATCCTTTGTATGTGTTGGTGAACCTTACTGTTTTTTACGCACTTAGATGCTCCATCCCAGTCACTACATACACCTTGTCCCGTTTGCCAATTTGAGGTCAAGGGCAGTGTTGCCTCAAGGAAAGACGAGTGAAGAAACCGATGAAGCATAGGATTTGTAGGAATCAGATCCGAGTCATTCTTTTTGAAGGATTTTGATCAACATTTGCTGCTTCTGCGCTGTAAGTACAGAGAGCTTTAACCAGACATATGAACGCTTTGACTCATTTCATGAACATAGATGCGATAATTACATGTGTGTTTTTTAACGACCATGTGTTTTCTTGACAGGTAAACTTTATGCTTTGATTTTGTGTCATTTCCCCAACGAAGCCGCTGTGATCCATGCGATCAACAAGTCCACCAGCTGGAACGGAGCTGTAAAAGTTGATGTGTTGATGTCAATGCCGTGCAGCATTGAAATCGCCAAGTAACAAAAGTTCCAGGGAAAGGATAGTTTAGGATGATTTGATTAGAATTCACTACAGAATATAGTTGATATAGTTAGGATATTATCATCAGGATATCAGAGAATCCCATCCTACTCACCAAAACTTGTGTACGAAGAAATCAAGTCAAGTAATGTCAACCCACGAAGATGTCCCTTGGAAAAGGTTTGAAAACGCTTCAATGAACCAATTTGGTTTGGTTCCAGCCGTTGGTTTTCAGGATGTTTTCAAGGCCTCTTTTTAAAACTCATTGAATTTGAATGCCCAAGTTTGTTTCCATGAAGTTTGTGTTTTTGCTTTTTGAAGTTGCGGATTCCCATGAAGTCAGCTTGTCTTTGGGTCATGTTGTGTTGGCTTGTCATAATTGGCGGCAACCTTCAAGTAGTAGAAGTGTGTGTCAATCTGCTTGACCTAGACTCTAGACGTCTCAAAAATAGACCCTAACCTAAATCACAGATCACCGAACAAGCTATTTGGATGTGGTTTTGATTTCTACACTCATCTTAATGCTCCCATCTTTAACTGGCCCCATTCAACTGTCCAGCTTCGGCCCAGTACACCAAATGGATCCACCAAAATGGATCTTCATTTGCAGTCAGTTGGGTGTTTCCGAAAATAGTGGTGCCCCCAAATCATCCATTTTAATAGTGTTTTCCAGTATAAACCATCCATTTTGGGGTACCCCTATTTTTGGAAACACCCAGTTGTGCCCATTTTTTCGAAAAGTGCTTCGAAAAAGGGTGAGATCCTGCCAGACCGCCATTTGTAACTCCCTTGGGTGATTCACCCCCTGTTGTGTTTAATTTGGCTCCATGATGCCAAAGTTAATCTGTTTGCTAGGAAGGAACGGTCCCTTTCTTCGTAGTCTTCACCAGAACTGTTTGGAAGAAGGCGTACACACTGAAGTCGTGTTATCATTACTGTTATACCATATAGATAAAAAAGTTCTAGTGAGCTTAGCAGGCTTAGCACCAAGCTATAGCACGAAAGAAGTTTTGCAGCATATTGCTGACTGGAATGGATCATTAACAAAATGGCTGGGATCTATTTCAAGTACATGCAGGAATGGAGAGTCCAGGAGTTACCTCAAGATTGAAAACGCACCTCGTGGTGTAGAAAATGACTTTGCTTACGGGAATTTATGACGCCAGGCGGTGTCATCCCAACCAGGTACGAACCAACCGGTTCGGTTTGCTTTTTTTCATCATTTTCCAGTGTTTGGTATGATGTCAACCAGGAACATAGTTCGTCCATTTCACTTTACTTTCAATTCAACAGGACCTTTTCAAGGATGTGTTCCATTCCATTTATATGAAATATTGTGCCTCAAACTCAGGGGTCCAATGTCAAAGAGTCAGCGAGATGACCAGAAGATGAAGAAGTTGTTGTTGTTGCTGCTGCTTGTGGTGTTCTGTTTTCATCTTGTCTCAAGGTTTGCCCGAAACATCCAACATTAGCCACTTACTCTCCACCAAATGACATTCCAACCAACCAACCAACCAACCAACCAACGATCTCAGGCTGACTCACGTGGGTGGCTCCAGTTCGGGAGGTGAATTTGTCTTGGGCCAGGCGGGCCGTAGATGACGATTTTCCATTGGCTGAAATCCGAACCACCTGGGATATAGAGAAGATCCTCTAAATTTAGATAAATAGATTATCAACTCTTCAAGTGAATTGGATCTGGATTTCAGCCCTCAAGAGTACTTGGTACTTCATGATACTGTAATATCGAATTTAGAAGTACACATAGGAATTGCCAGGATGCAGTATCCAAACAGGAATGAAGCTGTATAATGGAATGACAGAATGGTCTTGAGTCTTCTCAAGCAGATCATTCTCGGCGCTCAGGAAACAACCAAAGACTCAAAGACCCTACAGCACAGCTTCACAAGGAATTGTACATGTGAACCCTCAATAATCCAATACGTAAGGTAGGTAGACTAGCAATTATAGAGACTTATTTACATGGTAAAGCACTGTAATTTGCCGAGACGCCATGTCAGCCTTTGAGGGAAGGGTTTCTGTTTGGGCCCCATATTGACTCCCCATCGAACCCGACTCCAGCAATCTCTTCATTGAATAAAGGATGCTGGAACTAAAAAGTAGATGGAACAGATCCGATGGAACGACGGATTGATATGTTTTAGTTCTTTACCTACCAAATTTGGAAGACATTATTTGATTCGTAGTACAAGACTGTGCAATCTATATGGATGAGTCAATGGTGAGTTGGTGGTTGATGTTGGCATAGTAGTTTACTACCCTAGAAATTATCTTTGAGAGCCTGGGATGAATCCTGGGAGATGTAGAATTGGTAAAAATTTCAACCTTAGCCACCACCCATTTTCTGAATTGGCATATATATCGGTGGTTACTAAGCCCTTGTCTTTGTGGAACCAGGGTAAACGGTTATAAACTTCTCAGGGTTTTTTGGTGACCTTAAATCATGAGGTGACTGAAAGTGAATTCTCATGAGTGAAACATGATATTTTTATATGTATATACACGTGCTAAAAATTATATTTAATTGCCCTCATTCCATGATCTTGTTGGGATTCTTGCTGAATTTACAACAGAACTCAAGCTTGGAACAGGAAACAACATGTCATCGCCTTGAACCTGGGGGGCTCCCCATGGTCACTTCCACCATTGTTGACAAGAACATCCTGTGGAGTTGTGCTGCCTTTATGGCAAATTCTATTGTATTTTTGTTGATTCTACATTGGCCGGTACACTAGTTTTGGGAGGAGTATGGCATGTTTGGGAATCTCTATGAGTGCCTTACTCTTAGGATGCGATAGTCAGAAGCTAGTTTCAGAGATAAAGTTTTTCTCATCCGTGTTTCACATTGGAATTCCTCCTCGACAATTTCTTATTCAATTTATCAATTTGACGTAGCTTTTGTTTCCTAAATCAGGTTCAGACTCTGTGATTCATCCCGCTGTTTTTGATGGTCATCGCAGGCGTCTGGACATCTTTTGGTGAAGTTCAGCATGAATGCGGATCCGCAAGTGTCCAAACTCAGAACAAAAAAAAGCTCAACATGGGGACTTACACGATGTGTTCTGGTGGTGTGTTGTGATGTGGTTGCCATTGGTTTTCGCCAAAGCGGACTTACCAAGGGTGTGTTTTTTCCCCAACTGCTGGCGTTGCAGAGCACTTTCTCCACATATTTTTTGAAGCCAGATTGGGGTCTTTGCGATGCAGTAGTTTCAGGCTCCAGTTCACAATTTCCTTGCATGATTTCTTTGTAACCCTGCTCATCGGATCATGTGCTCTAGCGTCCCACACCACAGGGTCAACTGAAAGTGACATCAAGGGTGACCTGGTGACCTTAAACCAAGAAACACGGGTTGCGTGAGGCCCTTCTTCAAAGGAAGAAAAGTCTTATAGTTGACCATCTATGGATTTGGCTGTTTGTTTGTCATTTATCTGCAGTATGTACTATGCTTCCAGAGAGGTTTGGTTGGAAGAAGCATCCAGATGGCGACCTCCGTGTGTTCTAGGATTTTGCACTTTGTTTTGAGCCTGAATCCAGTGAAAACTGAACAGCATAGCTTCATGATTTTAATAGAAGTGGCAAACATTTGAAGCTAATTGCCAATTCACAAAAGTTCATGAAAGGAAATCGAGTAAAGCATCCTATAATAGCAGGAAGGAATGTCGACCAGCCAATTCAAGTGACAATCCATGTTCCAAATGAGATGCAGCCTACTCATGCAAACAAGTGTTCGCTTTTTCATTGCCAATTCGCCATTGCATGATACCATAAGGTAGGAGAGTTCTTAAAACACCCAGAAAGATGCTGCTTTATAGCTAATTAATTAGCCGGTGCCGAATGTGGTAGCACTTTCCTCGTGATCAAGGCCATGTTGACGCGGGCACACAACTCCACACGACCTTTGGTGGAACGCATGGCGGATCCGTTTCTCGATTTCAGAGGGTCTGGGAGCAGGGTGAAGCGGGCAGGTTCCCCTCCAGATGTTTGGTCGGTTTCTTATAGATATTCATGGGCCTTCGAACTAAAGTTTCCCATAGTTACCCAAGATCATGCAAGCTCCCCCCAAGTAAGGAATGCTTTCAACAAAATGGGATAAGGGCATATAAGGCCTTACTTAGTGAGTGACTTACTAAAGCCTTCATTGAAGTGTTATTCCTTTGCTAGCTGTGAAAGGAGTAACTGGAAGTGCCATGATACTTGATGATGGGCCACCGGTTGGTTAGCACTTGGTGGTTATCTACCCTGACCACCTTGTCTGAAACACATGTAAAGCTGGCAAACATGAAGAACTCTTAAGAAATCTTGAAGCAACAGCAACGTTCTGAACCATGGTTGGAGGAGGAACCCCCACAGTTAAAGTTAATGAAGTTACTTGCAAATACAAAATATAATGCTCATCCAAAGAAGACCACCGTATTATCATGTTTTATTTGTTGCGGGTACCCCATGCCATATGCTGCTTACTTTGGGATTATCATGGCTTTTTAGCGGAAGGGTAGATGCAAATTCCAAAGCTCACCAAGCAAAGCATCGTCTCAGTTTGCAGTGGCAGATGAAGTTCGAAAGGAGGAACACTTGACACCAAAAAAATCTACAAGAAACCTAAGAAAACATGGTCCAGTCCTTGTTTGGCTGTTTCAAAAGGACATTTTGCAAACGTCTGAATTTTCTGAGCATGTCATATAGAAAGCACTTGTTGTCTCAGGTTCCGTCAGATTATTGCAGCCCCTGTTAGGTCGACCAATCGGGGTTCGGTGTTGGTGCTGGAGAATGAGATGGGATTTAGTAGATTGTTGTTGGGTATAAGTACTATATTCTTAATTTAATTTATTGGCAGATTGCTAATAAAATTCTTTTGAAGTACGTGTATATAGATTGTAGATTATTTTGAGACTTGAGATTTCAAGTTTGTGATGTGATTCGGGATCGATTTCTTTAGGAACAAACAGCCAGCTGACTTTGATGTTGGATGTGGTATACTGGAGCCAGGTGGGTGGAAGCAGCCAGCGAAGTGGCCCACTGTGATGGCGACACGTCAGGGATACCTAGAGGTGGACAAAATTAGGCGAGGTGAAGCCACGAAAAGCTGAACAAAAAACACATGGGAAAATTAAGGACAGAGGGAAATTGTTTGTGAGGAAATCATGTTGGTATGACACCAGACATATGAAAACATATTCAAAACTCATGTGGATCATATATAGCAAGCCACTCAAATTAGAAATTCCCTCACTTGCCGAGTGGCCTTTTGTCCAGAAACCACGCCTGGATATCTAGCATCATTCCTAGTACCACAGTGAGAAATGCGAGGGACCAATGCGATTTGCGGTGTTGCATATGCTAAAGGCATGCATTTTAATTGAATATGTATGCCACATCATACTTATATATCTATATACATAGTAGTGGTTGCATCCTGGTGGTTCATTTCCATAGTGTGGTTGCAAGTGTTTTTGCAGCTGTATCTGCTGAACATACTCCACTACGGTTTGACACACGAGGACCTCATCGTGTTAGTTCTGAATAGACCGATCTGACACATAAATTTGATTAAAGTTGCATAAATTTTGTTAGGTAACACTGTTACACCCTGAAGTCTAAACCAGATACCCAACATAGCCATATTTGAAAGATTTTGAAAGGGTTGGTTTTACCTTTTGAAAGTGGTGTCAGTATCTATGTTGAATTGAAATTCTATACCTATCTCAAGAGACTTTGATGTTTGAATTCCAATAAATGAAACTGACTTCTAGATGGCAGACTATGGTGGTCCAATCTCATTTTCTGAGGTACTGTGGTGTGGGGCGTGGTTACCGAGAGCTGGGCTCCCAGGGTGGAATTTGAGGGCATGTGAGTGATCCGTTGAGATGTACAAGATGTGTGAGATGTGCGGTTATTTCTTTGTTACATACATTTACATGTGGTATCTATATAGATTTTATTGTTCGATTGCAACATGTGTACCTGCACTGTTCCTGTACTGTGGTTCAATTTGTGTTTTGTTCATCGGCTTTTTTGGGGTTGAAGTTTTGTTAATTTGCACTTGCATGTATGTACTGTCTTGTCTATTCATGCATAGTTCTATCTGCATATATGATGTATTTTGGTACTTGATCTAAATCATTAAGACTTGATTATCACACGTTTTCGTTCATCTTTATGATTTTTGGTCTTTGTCAGTTGATTCTTGTCTTTCTCTAGTGAAGATGTATGTGTTTTCTATATAGCCTGAATATAGTGTTTATTTTCCATCATATACATGCCTTGTTTATTGTTTATACAGCCTATTTTGCACGGTGATGAATCAAACCACCACTGTAGAGTTTGAATATTTATCACTGCGGGCACTCTGTGTGTTTGAATGTTTCAAGTTTTGGGTTGTGTCGTTTCTTATTTTCTGACTTTCCTAAATTTAGTGAACAAACAGATATGCATGCCATTGATCCGTTCCTGGAATTCCAATTATATAGTACCGCCGAATGGCTTGTAACCCCCACAATGATCTTAATTTCTGGGATTTTTCCAATTTATTACAGTAAAATGCTTCATAATCACCAAATCCCCGAAGAGTATCTTCCATGTACACTCTGGTAAACTAATAATAGCTGGCTGGAAAATGGACCCAGATTGAAGATGTATTTCCTATTGAAAATGTGGATATTCCATTGCTTCAGGACTGATGGTTCGCCTTTAGGGTTGGGAGCCCTGAGGAATCGAACTGGGTTGTGTTAACATGATAAACGTTATTTCGATATTCAACATTGTATTGGTATGATTATGTATATAGATAATTAGATATATGTTTAGTCCATAGGATTGCCAATACATACATATATATAATTATATATAGATATTTGCTTTCAGTACAATTATATATGCAGTTCTTGGCATTCACAGTGAAGACCCATTGAGTCTACAAACCCTTTGCTGTTTTTTTCCAGCTGTCAGGCCATCAGGACCCCTTTTTCAGAATCTAGACGTCCCCTTGACATCCAACATCCAATCAAATAGAATTCAGTAAGGATATGTTTTTGGGATCCCAACATGTTCTCACAAACTCTTCGAATGGTGCTAAATTTGTCTTGGAAGATTTGAATATCTTCCCGTAAAAGAACGTTGACCCCAGGTTTATATAGGTGAAACTTTTATCACGTATCCCAGGTACTTCACCGGCAGTGCCCCCCACGTGCCGATTTTTCACAACTTCCGGATGTCTTTTTTGTTGCAGAGTGCAATAAGATACGCATACCACAGTATTTTTGATTTTTGGGTTTCACATATGTTGGAAGTAATTGGATATGTTCAATTTAAACTTGGATAAGTATGTTCTATATAATGATTACAGTAATTACACGGATCTTGACATTATCCAATCCCTGGGATGATTTGAGCAAGAAACTAGGGACCCAGCCAGACAGTTGGAAGATGAGGGTTCCCTTTGTGAGCCCAGCGGTCCTTGTGATGGTTCAGAAATCCAACGAGCACAGGTCGAAAATTTGCATGTCAACTGGCGCAATCGCCTGTTTTCTGAACCCATCAATAGTAGAAACTACAAACCATATTTGTTTCACCTTTCGACCAAAAAATGTAAGTTACTAATATCATAGTATATATGTGTATATCATCAACTTCTTCTCCAACTATAATTTGTTTACTAGATACAAGTAATATATATATATAATATGTATATATATGTGTATAAATATATAGTAAATATATCCAACTTTTTGTTGTTTACACAAGATCCACTTCTTCTCCAACCTCGTCGCTTTTTGTACGCTCCTCCGAGGCCACCTATTTTGAGCGATCTGCCGGCAGAGGGCTGGGTGAAACACCAAGGTGGTGGAACCCGGTGTTACCCCGGAGATTCCCATGGGTAGAAGTGGGGAAACCCTAGTGATACTGTTTTGATGGTTCAGAAATCTCAGACAACCACCTGGGATGGTGCTAAAACCCTTGTAAATAATGGGATAAATCAACTGGTGCAGGATTTCTTCCATCAAAAGCATGTAGAGTTTGATATCTTTTATTGCAACATTTACTGTACATTATCATGGACACATACAGTATTGTTTGGTATTTTGCTAAGGAAGGTAGATATGAAAGAGGACGCACATGGCTATTGATACTTCAGGATGGAAACAATTCTTACAAAAACAACTGAGGGTGGACAAGTAGTCGTTGTTTTTGGATAGATATGCATATAGGAAACAATAGACTGAATAGGTTCCCCAAAATGTCCAGCATGCTTTCCAGTCCGAGACGCTGGATTTTTTAAGGGTAGCCCAGAAAGTTGGACCCACAATTTCCATGAAGAGATTGGGACCATGTTGTGTTTGTTACATTAGTTCCTGGAAGTTCCATGTGTCAGGAACAATGAAGCTGCAATATTGCAACAAACAACAAATCTATGACGACTGAAAGGGGCCAAGGAGCTGAATCCAGGTGAATCCAGGTAGCATTGTGGATGACTCCCCACCAGGGTTTTTAGTTGGTTTTTGTGGGAGTGTTTCTGTTCAGTGTATAGTACTTTTGGGAAGACCTGGTGTAACAAGCCACCAGTTTTCTCTTGTTTTTTTTTCAGGTGGAGAAATCTTGGATTGTGGTTTTGCAGACTGAAGGGAAAAACGATAAATATGATACCTTGTGTAGATGTTTTTTGTTTCCACTCAAGTCACCCACAGGTCCTGATGGACGAATCTTTTGGCATCACTTGTCATTGGGGCTGGGGACCTCAAGAAATGTGCTGATTTGCTGGTAAAACAGGTTCATGCTGAAATTCAATGCGTGACCTTCAAAAGCAGCTTTGGACGTGGAAAATTCCCTTGGAAGTCAACATGTGGTGGTTTCCTGCTGAATTTCTTTGCAAACATAAATATGTCCAGACAGAAATTTGTAGGAAGTCAGTATTTATGAATATAGATTGTTCTCTTGAATATATTACAGTTTAAGATGAAACCTGAAAGCAGCTGATTCGTTTTATAGTATATATATTTATAGAAAAGGACCACATCAACGCTTGTTATATTTGTTCAAGGCGATCGGATTGCCAACATGTCACACAGCCTATTATGGCTCCCACTTGCGAGTTCATGTGCAAGATTCATAGATAGTGCTGAGATTTAATTGCTGAACTGTTCACTACCTGAATTAGGAATGGACACAGTGTCCAGAGCCACAATTCAGGGCAACACATAGGTAAGAACTAAAACTTTTGCAACCAAAACAATAAATGCAATTCGTGTTTAAGATTCTACATACTACTGTTTTAGTCTTTACACATTTGTATACTTGAGTGTCTTCTATTTCAGAAACTAAACGAATTCACTCTTCCTCCACGCTTTGGTGGAAGTTTTGGTACCTCCATGCTCCCATCGTTTTTGCCTTGTTTTCAGCAGTTTCTCCAACTGCTTTCAAATATTCTTACTGTATTCACTCCTTTTTGTTGAAGGATGTTTGAGCTTCCTAATATGTTTAACTTCAACCACTTAGTATTAAATCTGTAGAACATCTACAGGAACATAACGACCCTTCCTGGCACCCTGGGATCTGCTCTGAGTCCACCACCTTGGGATCGTGCCACAGCGCGCATGTCGCTTGGTCAGAGGGGTGCTATTTGGAGCCCCCGTGAATCCTTGAAGTTTCGAGTATAAGTAAATTACGTTGTACATTCTGAGTTGGTGGGACATTTTGAATTGATTGGAAAAGACCTCGTTTTAGAGGATTCATTCAACCCCAAAAAATAGAGCACAATTTGCTTCCAGCTATTTAGACAAAATATAGATAATTACTTGGAATCCCTCAAATCGGCAAGGTGCTTCCTATTCAGACAGTCTCAGTTTCATGGGAAGATTGAAGAAAACAGTGTTATTTGTACCAGGTTTCGAATTTGTTTTTCAGCTCAAGTTTTGGTGCCAAGTAGTTGTTTGATTTGTGTTTCACATGTTTGACATGGGTGTTTCTGACACCATTTTCTTTATGGGTGTATATATTGAGGTAAATTGATATATACACATATGTTTTCATTTTGCATTTGTATTTCAGATGGTTCATGTGTATGTCGTGTAGTAGACTGGTTCAGATCTCAATGTGTGTGAACAAAACCGCATCGACATGAGTGGGTGTTTTTCTGTATATAGGCGCGTCACTTCTCTTCCAGACATGGTTGTGCATTCTTATTTAGATTGGCTTAGCTCTTCATACATGCATACAGGCATCCATATATAATATCATACTGTTGATGGAAGAAATCCTCCACCACCTGGGATGTATAAAACCTTGCATAGATATAGGATAACGTGCTTATCAACCGGTGCAGGATTTCTTCCATCAACAGTATCTCGCAACCGTTCACTACACAGCCTGGACTTTTAAAACATCAGTTGGTTTGGTCCAGGATGGAAAGATCACCCATCAACGGCCGTGTCTTGGCTATGGAGGGAATTCAGGGACAACAGCTGCAGGTGTTTGTTTCATTTTTTCGGTACATTGAATGAAGTTGTATGTTTTGAACAATCGGATTATTGTAGATTGTATGTGTGAAAGCATTGTGGATAATAATTAAAGTGCAAGCACTGCATGAAATGTTGACACTTGATGTACTTTGCCTCCCATAATCCTGAATAATTTGTTTTGAAGCTCCGGTCATTTTCTACTGAACCTTGATGATGGGAGGAAAAGGTATAATTTGGCCTGTTTCTCAGAATATCTACAAAATTTTGGACGTAGAGGAGTAGCAGAACTCCACTTGGATGTGTCTCAAAATCTGGTGTCCAATAATAATCAATCTCCTACTACAATGAACCGTCTCCAATGGATTTTTTGGGCTGGTGGCTCCAAATGTTGGTTACATCACTGCATGATTTCCCTGATAATCTTAACGTTATGAAGATTCAGCATGGACGCTGAAGCCCTGAACCCCAAAGGAGCGGAGGTAAGTTCCATATGAATTTCTGGGAATGATTGATATAGCAAACTTTTCAAGTTTAAGGGAGTGTATATCCTTGGTAAACTATAGTTTGGGACCCCTAAAGGATTCGGTATTTACTCCTACCCCACTTAGCTTTTGGCCAAAATTCCGGCAGTGACCGGAGGAAAGGGTAGTGAATGTCAGTTCAAGAACAACATTTTTAGGTTGAAATTGGAACCCTCAATCTGGTTGGATTGTTAGGTTACTTTCTCGCAAAGTATGTCGGGAAATATCTCACAAATTTTGATGGCGTTGAAATCCTCACAGGTTTCTTGGGTATTTCTGAAGCTGAAGACATGAGTTGAATCCTCCATTCCTTTGCGGACCAACATACCATACCTATCTTCTGGATTTTGATTCCCCACTCGTTGTCCAAAGGCGTTGCAGGCACAGAAGAGGCCATGGGGATCTTACTTGACTTTTGCTGTTTGCCAATATCCTGCGCCTGTTGAAGATAGTAAACGTCCGATCCGCAGCTGGTTCACCGGATGTTTTTTCCATAAACAGTATTTTGGCGAAACGGCCAAGTCGCAAATTTCCTGAAGTCGAAAATTCTGAAATCAGATCTCGCGAAGAGCCCCTCAATTTCAAGATTAGGACCTGAGTTGCTGGAAGTACATTAACAAATACTTCATTGGGCACACGGCATATAAAGGAAATTGTTTTAATGACATTTTCTTTGATTAATCAAATACCAGGTAGGCAGTCGAAGGAGGTATAGGCGGTAGGTTTACGTCCCATTGAATTTGAAGTCTTTGACTCATCCAAATTGGATAGCCACATTTTTGTCCATCAACAGTAGGGCCGTTCCAATCTTCAACTGATTGAAGCATACTTGGACCTTGAAAGGGGTGCCAAATGCACAGTGCCTAATGCCAATAAACAACATCTAAGGGTTCAAACACCGCTCTTGGAGGTTGATATTTTGCATTCTATTGAATTGAACTATACTACGCAGATGTGGGTATTGTTCAAATTTATTCCTGCGTGGTTGCTGCTAGACTCTCGAAGTGGGATGATATACATGGCAAGGTATACCTCAAGCCGGTTGAATCGGCTGTGCTACATTTGGCTGTGAAAAGGAAGAGGGTTGAATTTTGCTGATATAGTGATAAACTGCTACCCTGTGTAGCAAAATGATATCATCATAATTGAATATAGGAACCCGTGTTCATCAACCTGTGTTTGATTTTCCTGGCGATTCTTTTTTGGGCATGTCATCGGATTGTTAAGCGAGCACAAGAGGCCGCTAGGATTCCTCCAGGATGCAGTTCTACGACTTCCCTCCAAGGAAAAGCCCATCTTCAAGGAGTGCTTGTTTTTTTTTATCCATCATGGTTTGTCACATGGCTTCAGGAGTTGTTGTTGTTGTTGTTGTTGTTGTTGTTGTTGTTGTTGTTGTTGTAAACGTCAGGTTTGCGTCGTAATGCATGGGATGACTATTTAGATCTGTGTAGAATAGTAGAAGTTTGAACATCAACGCATACGTAGACATTTTAGCTAGTCCGTATAGCATATGAATTTGCGCTTATTTGGAACCCAGTGAAGCTCGTGTTGCTTCACAGCGATGAACAGCTGGTTGGCTTTTAAATTATGTTGTTTTGTTTCTAGTCATGTCACCTACATCAAAAATGTGCAGCACATGTTGGGGGTTGCTCAGTTGAGACACACCTCTATAAACCTCTTTACATATACAGTACATTTATTTATATATATATATATATCATGTATATGATATACATGTTTGACATGTTTCAATACATTTTGTAGGACAAGTGTTTGCATATTCCCGTATAATATGAATATGTATCAGTGATTTGCACGTATGCATCTACGCCTGCATGTACATATTATTGATTTGCACTAATACATACATATACAGGTGCATAACACTCGTGACTTAGATGTATCTTTACTATATGAATGTATCTTACTATCCGTTAAATGTGAGATGATCCATTCTTCACTGCAACTATGTCTCTAAGTTGAAGCATGAATCTATATATGTATATATATATATACATTAGTTACTTGTTTGGTAAAGCGTGGTTGACATATCACACCCACCTTCCGCAGATGGACCGCAGATCCAGTCCGACCGTACCTGCCTTCTCGAGGAAGGCACCCAAGTCTTCAACCTGGACTTAAATAAAGGTGCAACGGCCGAGGCGACTTTTTTTCTTCCCATGTTGGGGTTGGGGATGTAATGGTTGGTACCCAAATTGTTTTGGAGATGGGCGGCCCGGCTTTTACAAGGATACACATATTGATGAACAAAAATTTGCAGTTCAGCAGTTTGGATGGTTGAACATCAGTAGTTTTTATTGGTTGATATTCGCAAACCAATTACTCACGGATTGGGAGTCCAGGTGGTGGCTTCAGATTGGTTTCTCTTGGTGTTGATCTTGAACTTAAAGCTGTTTGTTTGTACTTGGACGGTTCAATTGAGATGCGTTTCTGTTTGGAGCAACTTTTCGAAACTATTATAATTGACCATATTATTTACACGAGCATGGACAAAACCTTTTAAGTTAATTTTGACAGTGGCCGTGCTACCAGTTAGAAGGAATTCCGATGGAACTCCTATTTCTTGACGTCCAGCGATGCCATTGTGACCATGGCTGTCCAAAGTGCGGTTGTTAGATGCTATTAGAGGTTACGAACGGGTTGAACAGCAGTGATTGAAAGCAACCTACCCAAACACGCAATTGTGGTGTATTGGTTGATTTATTATGATAAATTTCATTAAATGTCCTATAGTCCTTTGTTTCACAGTATTGATGCTACTATTTCAATGACAAACAAAATGTTTCCATGTTTCATCTCCCAAACCCCAATGGCGGGTAATGTCCAATGCATGAGTGGCAAAGGCAAGCCCTATGTCTGTGGTAGGACCGACCTTTCATGGAGGCTCATGCTTGCCTGCCCCATGTTTGGTGGGCTTGCTTTTTGGCATGCTGTGCACGATGATGCCAGCATTCAGGCCAAGGAGCAGGTCCAGAGGGGGAAGGCCCCCACCTCACAGGGAGGAGGAGGAGGAAGACTGTGGGATGGAAGAAGGCCAAGAAGGCGGGGAGGAAGAAGCACAGGAGGTGGACCTTCCCATCATTGAGCCAGATGAAGTGTCTGAGGCTGAGGGCCCTTTTGACTTAGACATGGTATTCAAGGCGGTCCATGTCGATGACCTTCCTGAAGGTGACTGGAATTGCGAATGTCAAAGAGGGGCACCTTGCAGCATTTGCCCAGAAAGGAGGGAGCTCATCCTGCTGGCTTTGAAGCCCTTCCACATCTTTTGTGAGAAAGGTGCTGGCTTTGCTTCATTATACCTGACTAAGATTGCATGTTAAAAACTTTGATAAAAACCATCGCCGTCCAAAATTGCAATTTTCCGGAAAAAACGCTGTCCTGGCTTCGCCCCGGCAAAGGCGAACAAAGGTGCCACAAGAAGAAAAAACAAAAGACCAAAAAGGCGAGAACAGCACACCGACCAAGAACAACAAAGGCGAGAAAAGCAAACCAAGGAAGACCGACAAAGGCGAGAACACCACACCAACAAGGAACGACAAAGGCGAAAACCGCATGCCAACGAAGGACCACAAAGGCGGGACGCCAAGAAGAAGAAGAAGAAGGAAAAGGCCAAAAAGGAGGAGAAGGACAAGAAACGCAGGGTGCCCAGCTCGATCTGATGAGTCTGAGAAGGCAGCGTCAGACAACGAGAAGACCAACGCGGAAAAGAAGGAAAAGAAGCACGACAACGAGACCAAGAAAGACAAGGAGAAGAAACGAAAGCGGTCCAGCTCCGAGGACTCCAAGAAGGCAAAGTCAGACAAAGAGACGAAGGAAAAGAAGCACAAAGACGACAAGAAAGACAAGAAGCAGCGCATGCACCCGCCAGACAAGCTCAAGATAGGCCAGAAGAACGCGCAGGAAGTCCGAGGGAAAGAGCGCTTACAGGCAGCCTACACGGCTTGGAATGACAGTGACTTGGCACTGTTCCTGTCACACATTGTCGAACATGCAGGCAACATGGCAGGACGAGACGGTGCCCAATTGAGTTGGCGAAGGTGCATGAGTTTGCCGCTCGAATCCCTGAGGTGCTGCAGCCCTACTTGGGCGTCGAAATTCCAGTCTTCCGTGAAGCCAAAGCACTGCTGCTGAAGATGCAGAAGCTCGCGGAAAAGACGGAGGAGTTATTGATGAACTCTTCTATGTGCCGTCGTTTGAAGAAAGGGTGGCCCACGCAAAGAAAAGCCATGAGAAAAAGGGGGCCGCCTTGAAACGACGCCTGGAAGTGTTGAAAGGCTTGGCTGGCATTGCGGCTGCAGATCAAGCTCACCTGCATCTTCATCCGAAGAATCTTCCTGTGATGACTCTTCTTCCAGCTCAGACTCAGATTGACTTCGCCTGCGCACAGCAAAAGAAGTGGCGGCATTTCGTGGAAACAGTTTCCAGACAGAGTCGCATCACCTTGATGTCTATATAGATTTGTCTGACTTGTGCCCCCAGGCCTGTCCACCAGCATTGAGGTAAGAAAAACTTCCCTTTGGATTAAATTTTCAGCTTGAGAACTCTGCCATGAAAAAAATGAGAACGACGTCCAGATGCAAGGAGTACCCTGCAACCATGCACAGCACCACAAGCGGCCAAGCTTTCTAGCAAAAGGCATCACCATCTGCGGCTGTGCTGGCCTAAGGCTAGCTTCCATCCATGAAAAAGTGAATTCGGGATCTGGACAATCATTTTTTGGAACTGCGATGGGGCTTGCGCGTGCGGCCACGAAGGTGCGCCCTGCATGCAGCTGCAAGGGTGCGGCCGGGCGTTGGCTCCGAAGCAGCTGCTTATTTCGCAGTTTTTTGCTCAGCAAGCTTGCAGTTTGGCGCAATCTGCGAGAAACCTGGAATTTTTTTTTTCATGGCCCCCTTGCGCTGCCCGTGCTTCGCGCAAGTCATTCTGTACTCTCATAGGTAAAAAACGACATACTATGTCTTGTTTTTGCAGATATCTATTTCTGTGTTCTAATTTACACATTTACATGTTCTTCGCCAATTGATGTTAATCCAGCGGCAAATGTTTTGTATTCAATGAACATGTTTCAAACCACTACCTCAATGTATATTTTATCATTTTGTTTTTTTGGTTCCAGCGGATATATTCTCTACAAACGCGGGGAAGCAGCCACTTGCCCTCATGAACTTCAATTCCAAAAAATGAAACAAACATGGCAGTTTCAAAGTATTATGGCCACCTACCTCTAACCTATGCTCCCCGCAGAAATAAGGGGTTCCAATAAGGCCTTATTAGGACCAGGACTGGAGGGTTGGTTGATTCGCCATCAACGGTTGCAGGGTGGTGGCACCTCTTCACAGCCGTTGGCCAGACGTTCCAGCAGAAGCTTGGAGGTTCCGGAGAAAACAAAGGGGGGAGAGAGGTCTTGTTTGAACAACACAATAACAACACTATGTATGAATAGATTTTATATTTAATAAATTTTTAATATTTATATACACATATATTTATATTTGTTTATTGAAGGAACTAATGAGACTAGGACCAGGACATGTTTCACAAAACTAGGATGGTTACTCTGTATTATTGGATTTGTTTGGGACTATTTGGGATTCTGTGACGTAGTATGGTTACCGAACCCCTGTTAAGGAATGTAAGGCTCCAAGTAGTACAATTCAGAGGCTTTAGCAACCATGCTGTGGGACCATGCTGTCAGCTAGTGTAATTTTGGTAATCATCCGCTTGAAGGTGTAATTTCATAACTCCGGCTGCGGCCATGACTTTCCCTTTAAAGAGCGTATGCAAGGCCATGGGACCTGCGGCCGTGAGCAACATGGCCAATGGTACCTTTATTCGAAGCGAGAGCCGGCCGATGGAGGTGCTGAGTGTTAAAAGCATTGTAACATGAGACCCCATTCCCTTCATGCATTATTTATTGCTGTAACTCTCTCAAGATGCAATTTAAACTGATTCTGAAAGAATATCATTTGGCCAGCGATTTCATGAGCTTATGAATTTTGAAACACAAACGATAGTAAGACAGTGTGTTTAGTTATTATCTAGTATTAGCATGTTATTCTCACCCCGCTGAGGCTGAAATATTGAAGGTTACAAGATTATATCTACTTTGTGGTTTCCCAACGAGTGTGCAAGGCGACCGGACCTGTGCCTGTCGCTATGGCCAAGGGCACCTTCGTCCGAAGCGAGAGCCGGCCGATGGAGGTGCTAATGTTGAAGCCGGGAATTGACATAGGACACTTGATTGTACAAGACAAGGGGAAGAAGAAGAAGAGAGTTTGGAACCAACACTTGGTGGCTGATGGGAATATTTACTTTGAAGATGTGGTAGTGTTTGAAACATGATGGGAATATTTACTTTGAAGATGTGGTAGTGTTTCAAACATGAGTGCATAACAATGATTAGGTTTGACGACTGTTGGGGAATTTGGATTTAAGTGGCCGGGAATCTCTCCATAAGACATCCTGCCCAAGCACGTTTAATGGCCACAAACGGTCCTCGGAACCATCGCCCTGCTACACCTCCCCACCGCAGAATGGCGGAGTTCCTACAGTCCCTGAAACCAATATGGCTTTGGATTAGTTTTTGATTTTTGAGGACGTTCTTACTTGCAGGTGACAGGTGCTAGTTTCATGGCATATGTAAGGAGCTGTCAACCAGCCCCTTCCATGACCGTGCTCGACCTATGAATATCAGTGGCTTTGGCTGAAAAACGTGTCTGGAAAGGCGATGGCACAGGGGCCTGTGAACAACATGGCCAATGGCACCATCATTCGAAGAGAGAGTCGGCAGACAGAGGTGCCAAAAGTGAAGTGGGATCAACAGAGGTCTTGTTGTTTCTTGTTTTTCCATGGTAATCTGCCTGAAAGATGATATGTGGTTGCTGTATGTTTCTTTTTCAAGATGGCTTCATTGAAGGTAGCTGTTGATCAGCATTGTAACGTCATTTGGGCCATGCAGGGACCTTACATGAGACCTCATTCCCTTAATGTATTGTTTATTGTTGGAATTCTCTCAAGATGCAATTAAAACTGGTTCTGAAAGAATATCATTTGGCCAGCGATTGAATGAATCTATAAATTTGGACAAATTACTAGGGATAGTAAGACCTGCTTGTTTAATATTTAGTAGGTCTTTCTCGCCCATTAGAGGATGAAACCCAACACAAATCAATGAGTCACTGAATCACATGTGATTGGTGAAGATTATACCTACTTTGTGGTTTCCCAACGAGTGTGCAAGGCGACCGGACCTGTGCCTGTCGCTATGGCCAAGGGCACCTTCGTCCGAAGCGAGAGCCGGCCGATGGAGGTGCTAATGTTGAAGCCGGGAATTGACTTAGGACACTTGATTGTACAAGACAAGGGGAAGAAGAAGAGAGTTTGGAACCAACACTTATGGTGGCTGATGGGAATATTTGCCTTGAAGATGTGGTAGTACAATACTGTAGAATGTATATTTATATGAGATTGAATGACTTATACAATGAAGAGATTGATGAGTATTTTTTATTGTTACTTTACCTGGCAATGCCAATCAATCAAGTATTGTTGTTTTTTTCCCTTCAGCGTGTGATACTCGAAAAGGTTACTGTTCTACAATGTTCTACATAATAATGACATGTATATTGTGTATAATCTCTTTTACAAATATAATTATACGTATACTTGAGCTTCAGATTCGTTTCTTACACATCCACAAGTGTGCTGTCAGCTATGTACCACCTGCCGTTTTTACTACCATTTTTTCAAGTTGATTGTTTTTCAGTTTATTGGAGGACTTTGACTTGGCAACAGATGGTAGGTACTGGTGATTCACCAAACCTAGCGAACCTTTCAGATGCACGCGACGGACAATCATCATCTCAACTCATGTTGACTACTTAGTTGTAGTTCTGAACGATCAACAATAGGAGGATAATGGACAATTGAATCTGGGGGGGTAGTCTGGGAACAAAGAGGGAACTAACATAGCCCCAGAAGAGGTGAGGATAGCGTCAGAAAACTCACTGTACATATATATTCATTAGATAGCTTCTCTACGAGCAAGCCTCAGGTGTAGTGAAGAATTGTATTAGGGTTCATATCTTTTGCAACCAACCAAGCACTTCTTTAAAGGTCCATATGTCCAGTTCCTTCCTTCCAACCATTAGGTGCAGGATGAAGGCCCCATCGCCAGAATACGACGATGTCTCCACAATGGCGGCATTTATCGGTTTCAACTTTCAACAGCTAAAGTTTCTTGAAGTGAATGTTTTGCCTAGCAGAAATTTGGCGAATCAGTTGGAATAGAATAAAACATACATAAAAAACACTTATCCTGCTTCCTCGCTGGATGCCTTTTCTATCAATATCGAGTGGCCTGTACCTCTCACACATCCCTACGTACTTGTGTATGTGTGCGACCCCATGTATCCCAATCACTTGTTTAATCATGTAAGCAACCAGGGCCCATCATCCAAGTAGCGTACTTCCTGAAGGCCAGTCCACCCAATGGTTAGCCAAGTTGTTTTCTTCTATCAACAATGCAATGATCCCTTTGGAAATTCATCGCATCAGTCATGTTTGGTATGCGGCAAACCTCCAAATTAGAGGGTCGAACATGTCCATTTGCTAGATTCAAACTTTTCGAAAAAGTCATGGGAATCCCATCTACTTCCCCACAAGGGAGCCCAGCAGAAATATGGGGCGTTGATAAGTTCATCAGGTCTTAAGATAAGGGACAACCACCTGGGAACGGGCCTTCAAAAACCAAAACACCAGGCTGGTACTGGCAGTCGGGGGACCGAAAGAGGAAGAGATCTGAGAGTCTTTGTTTTAGATATGTTTTGGCGAAGTTTTCATGAAATGCATGAAACAGGTACAGTATCTTTATTGGCCAACCCTTCAACTTAGTTTGTAACATGTCAACATGGAGTTTTGAGGCTGATAATTAGATATTGACAATACTTCATATCGCTAAATGATGGGCATGATGCTATGTCTCAATATCACTATCATCATAGACATGAAAGGTATGATAGATGTATGATGTGTTTCTTAGGGAAGATCATAGGGATCTCTGCCAATCTTTTTGCCCCAATGATGGGTGCTGTAATAGTGTTGATGGAAGAGATCCTGCATCAATTGAGATGGAGAACAGCTTGACAGTAAATCATGGGATAGCTGCAATATCTATCAACATCGTAGGATAATGATGGTGAATTCGCACCCATGGAATTTAAGAATTCAAGTATTAACTGCTTTAACTTGGATTTTTAAGTTGGTTCCAAAAAGGAACCTCGACAATCCTCATGACTCATAGCTGACCTCAGGAACTAGAATATGACACCAAAATTACCTGAAGACTTGTAAACAGATGTGTGATTTGTGATCCGTTAGGGTTGGTATTCATCCCAGAATCCACGATGTTGGGTGTACTGTGTACCCGAGCATTTGAAATCCCAATGAAAGGATCCGATCCTTTTCCAACATTCACTCTTACAGGCTATATTCGTTTCAGGAAATGTAACTTGCCTCTGCCGGATGACGCCTTGGCTCGGATTCTCACAATGGGCTAAGGGGTGGAAGGTCTGGTCCAAACAAACATACTGGGAATCGAGCACTAGTCAGCTTGCTGGTATTTCAAATGATACTAACCGTGCTGGAGGCCTTTCTCGGAGATTGGAGTTTTGGAAAAGTTTGCAAAACATCTACAGACTGTATGCACGCTTTACCATCGTTTCTTTTTAGATTGCTGTTCACTCTGCAAACTCTTGAGTCAGAGGTTTCCAAACAGTGCAACTTGAGCATCCAAGAGCAAATATAAAAGGCCTACTGTGGGTAAGCTTGCCAAAAAAAAACATCCATTTTTGGCCTTCCGTCCTCTCCCCCACCCTTCGGGCCGCCGGGAACAACCCGGGGACAGCCATGGCGTTACATGTTTTGGGCTTAGAAACAGCTGAGCCCAACATGGACGAGGTAAGACAAGCCTTTAAGAAACGTGCCATTGAGGTGCCAAATGGGGCATGTTAAAAAAGGAAGGGATCGGCCACCATGACCTTTACTGGTGTACCTGCCAATCAGCAAATAAAACGACATAAAAATAGGTTTCATGTGGCTGTAGGAGAGGGACGACTGTTGCAGGAAAATAGACGACTGAACCGGGGCAACCATCCGTTGGAGTGACTGAACCAGCTTGTTTGCATCCGCAGAACGCCGAAAGGCCGTTCATGTCTCACGGCGTTGATGGTGTTTTTTGTTGTCCATTTTGACCCATCTATTTCTGACTATTTGTCAGGCGCATCCCCACAATGGTGGAAATCGACGAAGACTTGACCAAGTCTCTTGCTCTTAACAATGAATACGTTTTGCATTATCATTTTTTTTATGAACATGAATAAATCTATATGAACTATACAATGATGTTACACGAAAAGGTTGTTGGTCCATCAGCATAGTTCCTTGCAATGATGTTACACCTTGAAAAACAGATTTCCTTCCAACCATGAAGCAGTCAAGGTAACAGGAATCTGAAGTAAATCGTGACAAGTTGAGTTCCATACCCATTTTTTGGTGGTGCTACAGCTTTATCCAGAACCCCAAGTAAGTTGTTCTTATTATTGTTGTTTCTTTTTGTTGTTGTGACTATAGTGCAAGACCGTGTAGTAGATACCATTCCAACTAGCAGAGTATCGGACCCTTCCTGTATGCTCCTTCTTTGATGAAACCAGTAGTGCAAGAGGCTTCCCTTTTGGCTGGTCAAAGGTTTTCTCTGGAGAAAAACAACACAACCATGCTTTTCTGGCCTCTCCCATGAACCAATCAGGGACTGGATTTTTTTGGATTCCTTTGCGCCAAGATCTCCCACGAAAACAAAATTTGACTGTGCCTATACAGACTCACATGCTACCAGGTGGATAGAGGATCCTCAATGTTTGGAATGATGCGTGCCATCCTTTCTCAACAAAATATTGTGTTGTGATTATCTTGCATGAGCGAGATAAGCGTTCGATCATCATGATTCATTCCTATAATATGTATATATATATAAATATACACATAATTCGAATGACACCACTAACTAGACTCTAGACAATCCTATGATATCAGGGTAGAGAACCAATTTTGCAGTTCGTTACTTACACAGACAAGTCGCTACCGTTACTTGTGGCATCAAAAGATGCCGTTGTTCATCAATTTATAATTCACCAGCGCTGTGTATAGCTGTGCATAGCACAGGTAGGTTCACTTGCCACAAGCCTTTATTCCGGAACCATCCAGAATTTGTTTATCAACAATCAGATCACAACTGGCTGATACACACTTTAATCATCTTCAATTTGTTCATGGTTTTGTTGGAGGTATATTTACTTGCCTCCTTTATACTAAAGTGTGCATTCGAAGCCTTCATAAACCTACCAGGAATCTCCAAAATCAGTTTGTTTCTTCCTCTTCGGTGCGAGTCACCAAGGTCTTTTGGGCCTTCGAAACCCTGACGTCTCCGAAGCCAAAGAAGCTTCGGAGCAAAGCCCCAAGGCCCGGCGAAGTCGAGGGCCAAAACACCGAAGGTGAGGAAGAGAGTTTTGGAAGTTTGCGGAGATGGATCTTGCACGTTTTTTGATATATTGTTTGATGCTGGATGTTTGTGATGTTTGATGAATGTTGGATGGAAACGCATTTTTTTTCAAAACTATCCCGTAATGTTGTCCCTTCGACCCCAAATTATATAATAGATAGATGTGTGCGAGGGGAAGAATGCTAGAATAGGAGCAGGCATTGAAAACAAATCCAAACGGTTTCAGAGTATTCTATATTTGGATCTTTGATTGATTGTTTAGCCATCAAACTCTGAGTGCGGCTCTGCAAGCACATTTTTCAACGAGGCAAGTACAAAGTGGAAGATTATCAGTTTCAGTAGGAAAAGCCACAAAAACATATACCCAGACCACAAAGGGGCGCCTAGTGCCGTTGACTTGCAAGATATCGAGCAGAATATCAGAGCCATGGAATCATTTTAGTTTCAGAATGGAATGATATCTGATAGCAATTGCCCCTAACTGCACCATTGAACAAAGAGATTACAGATAGCATCACATGCCAGGCGAAACAACCAGGCTGGTCCCATGCCATTTGACTCACTTGAACTGCCTTCAAGGCCTCCTTTCTCCTTGAAGGCAGATCACTTTAGAAAAGCGCATGCAGAGAATTTCGTGTGTCACTTGGGTGAAGAAACCAACGAAACATCCAAGGGGGTAAAAAAAAAGCCTTGAAATAAACATGTGGGACTATGCTGATCAAATCCTATGACATGGAGATGGGATGATATTTGTTTTATTTCTGTTAACGGTAAGTTTTGTTGATACTCAGAGCAAAATTCAGAGGAGGGGGACTTTGGAGCTTAGCTAACAATCAATCTGAGACGAGAAAGATATCTTGGAGTTCGGGGATGAGTTGAGATGAGGGATGATTTTTCCCAATCCAACCGATTCAGGAAACTAATAGAGCAACAGAATCCCGAACCAATGACTGGCTATCTGACTGGTGAGGAGAAGCGTTGCAAAACGCGACAGTTGCTGTTTAATTCTTGCTGTTTGAACCAGTCTTTCTGATCAAAAGAAAAACTCATGTTTGGCGGTACTTCAAGCTTTTCCTGAAGTACTGTTTCTAATTGAAACCATATTTATACACACATTCTAAACAAGCCCCCCAGATGTCTACTATCATATGGCATATGTCAGCTGCAACCCTGTAATTTGAAGTATACGATTATATATTTGCTAGGTGGTGGTTTCAAATTTCAAATAAATGTTTTTTGTCCACCCCTCTTTGGAAAAGATTTCCAATTTGACTTATATGTTTCAGATGGGTGAAACCACCAAGCAGTTTGCCAGCTTTACTTCCAATCCAAGGTCAGCTCTTAAAGATCTTGAGCCGCGAAGAGCGTCAGGAAGCCATTAGCATCTTGGCGGCAACTGCTAAGGGAACCGGGGGATGCCAAGTAGATTTCACGACATTTGGCTTACTTAGTATGAGAACACATATATTGTTGATAGAATAAACTTGGTGAAACTGTTAAAATTGGGAGATACTACATTTACCTGGAGGTAATTTGCAAGATGTGATATCAACAACATGCAACTAGCCAAATTATAGTGAGGTCTATCCAGCTTGGTGAAAATGTTGGGTTTTGTACCTTGGTTGTTTTTTTTATAAATCCTTGGCTGCCTGAGGTAGTTATTTCTCACAGAAACAGCGGCTCTTGTTGGAATCGTGGATGGTGGAGACTCCCAAGGACCAACGGTTGCATTGTTTATTGTTGAATGCCAAGGAACAGTGGTGAATCGCGCAACCCGTTGGAAGATTTGCATATGGGAAACCTAGATTCGTTAGAAGCTGCAGAAATCCAGCTAGCAGCAAACCACTTGGGATGTTTTTGAAACCCATCGTAAATAGTTGTAAGCAGTGGGGAGTGGGGGATTGTTTATGATGAACCTGAACTGTTTGTTGGCCGGATTCCTGAACGATCAACATCAAACCTCCACCCAACTGCAGACCTCAACCTTGTTTTTGAAAGATTGCACACTCCCCTAGAAAGTTATTTCCAATCGAAACAAGATGTCATTTCTGTTTTTTTGGTAGACCATTTCAGGAACAATCATGGGTCCAAGCTCTCAGCGAGGAGACTCCCTCGCCCGACAAGCTCACGCCAGACAAGAAGCTCACGGAAGGTACGGTTTCGGGTTGAGTGCCTGTTGACAAGATTAGAATATTTCGCAAATGAATGTAAATGATTCAACCCCGCACTTCCAGGGTTTGTCTTGTGTAAAAACACCACTTGGTTTATGGGACATAGACACACCCAAATCAGTAGTAAGCCAAATGAATTATAGACTAAACATCATTTGCAGCATGCATCTATTAAATATGTATATACTGATATACTTAATTACATACATATCGTATATTTATATTTTGATTATTTATGTGCACATTTGTACACATGCTTTGAATGTACAAAAAAAATACAGTACATCCCCACATGGGCGCATCATTAGAGTCTTCCCAGGTGGCGTTACTTCCGGTCCTCTACCTGGGTCACAAGAACCCGCACCAAGACCAGTGAACTCGTCATCAATGAGTATACCCCGAGGTGATGGTGGGACCGATGGTTTCCGCTTCATGAAATATTGAAACATTAATATCACATAGGAAACAACTGTTATGATGATTCATATTTAGTTTTGTTTGGTTGGTAGAAAACGAAATGTATGGTAGAAAACTGGCTGGAAGACTTTCTCGGTGAAAATGACAAGCGCTCAATAACGCTTATAAACCCATATAGCTACTGTGAAACTATGTCAAGGTTGAGTCCACATGTTGCTTCTAGAATGCTTGATTTCAGCTCCCTCTTCAGCTCTCAATTTGTTTTGTGTATAGTTTTTTTGTCAATTAGGAGACCTTTTGATTTGGCTGCCTTTGGATGTAAAAACCTCAAGATGGTCCAGAGGTTTGACCCAAGAATTCCCATAGAAATGTCCATTGCTTGATGTTGGTTGTTTGCTCCCGCCTTCCAAGGTGAAACGTCGTTTACGAGGCAAAGTTCCTGCCCACCATGTAGATGTGTCCACCGCGAAAGACGATCACAAGTCACGAGGTGTGGTATGTGAAACACATATTACATAAAACATCAATGATTCCGGGGTGACCGATTGACACAAGGGATATGAAAGGCTTGCAATTTAATTGGCAAAGTTTTGTTTTAGGGGACTTTGTGACTCAAGAGGTTCCCTGCTTCCATCAACAAACCATCAACAAATATTGCATGCATGATGCCAACAGAGTGCGTCTTTGGCAAGGATCAACCTGCCAGCATGCGAACAAGTGCCAACCCGTAACACGTGGAGACATGAGGTCCCTTGTAAATCTTCAGCATCCACTGTTGCTGCGACAGGAACGCCCATCCTCAAAGGTTTACAATGGAACATGGACCATTCATGATATATATATATATATATATCCATGAGGAATTCCAGCCAGCTACTACTCAGAGGGTAGGATGAGTTTTGCCTAGCGGGAAGATATGCTTACAGTTCCCGATGGCCCGTTTTTAACCCTATATGCAAATATACCGACCTTGTCAAATTGAGATGCAAGACTGTTGTTGGATTAAACTTTCAAATAAGCAAGGATGATTCGAACACGCATGCCATATGGTGCTAGTGCTGATTTAGAAAGGTTTGATTTTTGTTTACTCACATCTATACATTTATATGCATTACCCTTCCGTATGAAGCTATGTGCACAGATGTACACATGCACATGCATTTGCGTTTGCGTATGTGTGCATGATTGAAACATACCGTTACAACGTTACAACGTGTATAATGTATTTTATATACATANTATTATACATACGATACATATGATAGTTATACAATAGTACACACTAGTAATAGAGATAATACATTTACTTAGTAATAGACGATATTATTTTTACTAGTATATATATATATAGATATTTATATATATATATAGATATTTATATATATATAGATATTTATATATATATATACATTTACAGTGTAGTAGATATATAGATTGGTTAGCAATATGCGAAGCTACTTCCAACAACCAACAAACGCTGGGCTGGGTGCATCCTCACAGGGCAACAACGGTCAATGCTGCAAGCTGAGGCAAAGGTGTGGAATGTCGAGTCACTTAGTTGGGTCTACCCATGGTGCCCAGTTGACCAAGTCTTTGAATACTATGGTAAAGTGAATTCATGTCGTGGATATTTCATGGATGTTTCGTTCTCCAACTTGCTTAAATATTCAATGGACATGTTCTGACGTTTTCAGTGTTTCCTGGTTGTGAAACTATCAAGATACAGTAAGAGTTTCCGGTTTTGATTCTTCCTGCAATATCAATGGCCCACCGTGGAAGATGGACATCTCGAGACGAAATCATTTCCTTTACCAGCCAAGGATGGTCATGCTAAACTGAAACTGCCACATAGACGACGAAGAGAGTACACCACACAGTTGGTTCTGATGTGTTCTGATGTACTGTTGATGGAAGGAATCCTGCACCACCTGGGATGTATAAACCCTGTCAATGATGGGATGGACTACCTTAGGTCTATAAAAACTCATGATGTGTTTGGATTCTTGAGATGATGACAAGATTCTTCGGATCCTTGCCCGCAGGAACCACTCAAAGGCTGCCGTGCATTGCGCTGGTTGCCCTATCGTCGTAGATGGGACCAGGTGCAGGGATCCAGTGAAAATAACTGTTGGAACATGTCTTTCTCCAAGAATCCAAGGTTGTGTTATGCGAAGGGTACTAAGATGTATCAAGGAAATGAAGCCCAATTGGTCGCAGTCCTTCTTTTCAGATCCAAAGATTCCGATCATATGAATCATATGAAACATTTACAGTCCCTGCCTAGAACAAATACTATTTATTTTTGGACATCCCTGGTGTCATTGTTTTTTTTTGTTGAGCATGCTCCCTAGGACAGACAATGGACCTGGACTTGGATTCTTATTGGGTAAAATGGCAATCCCAAATTGGTTGGTACGATAGTAGCTATGGTTTGGTTCATAGTGGTTGCGATACCAGTTTTTGAGGCCATAGATTTGGGGAACAAGGAACTTGTTCAGAGAATTAATGTAGAATAGTAGGACGTTGATCTTAGATTTTCTCTAGAATTGAGTAGCTGGTGGGGTACACAACAAATACACCATAAATTGATGGTATTGCACGTTGGGAAGTCATCCTAAAATCGAAGAGTGGGCGGGCCCCTATAATTAGTGGGCAATGATTAATTTGTAAGTGGACTATGCAGACAGCAGGTGATACTGATACCATCCACAGAGGTCATTCATAAAGAGAATCTGCCTGATTTTAGGTGTTTTCCAGGTGCTGGTCAAATATTATTTGATTTGAAGTGAACATACATCCAGCTTCACTTTTGCTTGCAGAGATTTCACCCTGAATTTGAGGGACTGTGTCGTCACGATCGCTTAGTCTCCATTGATAGGGTTACAACTCCTTAGTTGGGGGTAACTAGAATTCCCATGATTCACAGATGCTGAAAACGGCCAGGTTGCTGGAAAATGCTACCGGGCCAAATTCGAGATGAACCAGGTTCGCCAAAACTCCTTGAAAGATAGGAAAGAAACAAGAACCCGCACCGCAAAAGATCAACGTGTTTGTTTTCTTTTTCGTCAAAGGAGCTCCATGGTTCATTGCAAAATGTGCAAAAAACCGCCGAAAAAAACGGGAACCGGAGAAGTGCTCAAACGACACCGAAGAACAAACAAAACACAAAGAAATGAAACCAGTTGCAGGTTTGTGTGACAAGCAAATGTTGTGACCTACCAACTGCTGTTGACTACCTCATGATTCTGATGGCAGCTGCCTGGCACAAGGGACTGGAACAGTGGAACTGTCACCTGGATACTAGGATTTAGTCTAAGAACCGATTTGTTCACCAAATCAAGCTCTGTTTGCAGGAAATTTGAAGAGCTGGGGTGATTGAAATTTGAAATTACTTATCGTTCGATTGTTTTGAGGTGTCCAAGCGCTAAACCCTCTGCAGGAAAAGATTTTGGATACATTTCGGTGACATGAGGACACGGTTGAATTGTGCATCCACCCAAGGCTGTCATTTGGGATGACATCAGTTGTTTTTTTCTCTGGGGAATCTAGTGAGCCACTGAAGAATGCTGAATTGTTGCAGATGTTCAATCTCAATGCCTTCTGCTGAAAAAAGAATAATTCGAAGAGCAATGTGTTCATTTTAGATGAATCAACTGTTTGCATGCACCTCATGACAAAATGGGTGTTGTGACCACAGACCAGACAGTAAGACATAGTTTTGTAAACCATCACCGACCAGCCACTTTGGAAATGATTAGTCATGACTAGACAAAGCTATTTCACTCCATGTTCAACCACTCATCATAGTAGTTGTTTGCAGCCTGGTAGGCGTTTGTGGTGTCCTTTGAGGCAGACAGGCTCTAGGCATGACATGAGAACATCCCTCCTCAAGAAATGCACAGACAAACACGCAGCACACCTCTGAAATCGCAGCGGTGAGGGATCGGAGATGTCAATGCTTTCACAACCGAGAGGGTTTTGCTTCACTGGATCATGTTGCTACCAGGTGTACTGCAGTAGCACACATACCCATTGGATCGTTGTCTTAGGCCAAAAATCATGGAGGTGACCATGGCTCTTCGGCTGACATGCATCGCGCCTTGCAGATTGCAGCACAGGCACCGCTGTTTGAAGCTCCAAATGGATGGATTTCTTGGACTTTGATGGTACTGGTACACTTCAACATGGATGAACAGACATGTCTTCTTTGACCAGGCGTTACTAAATGCCTTTCATATTCACAGTGTGATTCTATGTTTGCTGAATACTAGATACAACAATATTTTATGATAATCTTTTGATATCTTTTGATATATCAATAGTGGAGAACCACAAAGTTGGGGGTATATGCCCCGTCATGTTAGGAAATTCGATGTGACATTTCTGGAAATGCGAATGCTGAATGGTGAACCGGAAGTGTGCTACAATTCGTTTCATTGCCTCTTTTTTTGGAAGCTGTGCCACTTGGGGTTGGTATAGTCAGTATAGTATATAGTACCCTAAGAATAATGGAATCTCCACATTTACCTTTTTTTTCACCCTGGATTTCTTGGATACAGAGTTCATCAATGCCCAAACCAAAGCCATCTCCGGTTGGATGTATGTATGCTTTAGGTGACATCACCCAAAGACCTGTAGTTGACAAAGGATCCTCCCCAAAATGCCTGAAAAATCCAGCCTAGTGAAAAATGTGCTGTTCACCCGCGTTGTTCGGGAAAGTTGCAAGTTGGTAAGCAGTAAGACTTAGTTCAACCAGGCCGCGCCATACCTGGAAACTTTAGTAAGCCCAACTTTGGTATGCTTTAGAAAGATACCCGCAACAGATCCCTTTCATACGATGATGATCAAACAATTATATACTCAAATATATGCTGAAACATATATCATTGGACTGGATGGGTGTCCCCGCAATCAATCGCAGGAGCAGGGACACAAAGTCTCCGAATTAGGTCAGCTGATGGCAGGGTGGTGGATCGTGTTCTGCTCTTGGAAGAGTAGTCCGCCCAGTCCTGCCACATTTTATGTCTGGCAGATTGGGAGTTTTTTTTGGGTGGGGTGGTCCACTTGTTTATCCTCATACACTTTTTCAAAGTCACTCGTTACTTCACTGTAGACTAGAAGGATTTCCTTATCACCCAGACAGGTAAGGTGGCCTTGGTGTTCGTCTTGTGAAGTGGGGCAATGGCCTGGGACTCTAAGTTAGTGTACCCTGCTTCCAAGCCAATGATTGTGATTACTGTCTATCAATTGCCCACACATATTTTTACATGAATATACGTATGTTTAAAATATTTGGAGAGAGATATGCAATGTTTGTTCTGCACCTCCAAATCAAGCCTTATGCGAGTGGTGTTTTGGGGAGTTTGTTATTTTAGTGAGTTTTGATGTCAAGTCGTCCAAATCAGATTTACCACAACCCTAAGGCACACCGAAGGGCAATCCCCCAAGGCCGTAAGCTGCAAAGTGCGTAAGCATGTGAATCACCTGCGACAGAGGCTCACAACGTAGGTGCATTAAAACCTGATTGCAAATAGAAGCTGCCAAATTCAGCAAACATAATCCAGATGCCAACATGTTCCTCAACATCAGGTGTTTTTTATTTTGTTTCCCAACAAGACATGTATTTCAAAAAAAGGAGAATTCCTCACTGTTTTGTGTCAGAACATCTCATGGAAAATCCTTAGCGAAAAATACCTTGTCTCGGATCCTTGGTCGAGGTCTGACTTTCTCCCCGCTCCTTCACCACAGATTCTGGTTCGGCCCCAGGCGGATAACGTTTTAACGTGGGCTTTTGAAACCGTGAAACTGAAAATGAAAACTTGATTTCAATCGAGAGTTTCTTCAAAACATAGATATAAACAATTCGCAAATGGCGCTTGTAATGTTTTTTTCTCCCAAAATCATATGACCAAACATCTGACGTTTCAAATTGTCTTCACCCCATTGACGACCAAAATCGGCACTCGACAAAACAAAAAGGAACAAACAAAAAAAAACTTTCACAAATTTGGTGGAAGATGTTGTTGGATCGGCTTTGAGAAAAGCAGGATGATCGGATGGGTTTTCCGATCATCGAATAGAGCAAACACGGGAAATCCACCATGTTTTGATGTTGTAGTATTGCCCATATATGGGAAATGGCCAGCTTTCAGCCTCCTGTATTATATTGTTGGCAGGTATTTCAATCAGATACAGATATTCTAGAATTGAATCTGAATGTAAACGACCAGTTATTGTTGCGTAAAGTTTGTTTTTTCTTTGATATGATGAAACCTCGACATACAAACCCTCCAAACAAGTTCCGAGAAGGTCCCAATACATCCTTTTCTGTGTGTACATCATCTTGGATGTAGGGATGTCTAGGATACTCTTCTGGTGCACCTGAGCAGGAAACTCAATGTCTTTTTGATTTTCATGGTGCACATGAATGCAGACATATGTTAATACAACTACAATCCATTACACTTACATATCATTGTGTTTTACATATTATTTCCATATTCATCACGCATATATACATGTACATTACATATGTATACATACTATATATATATATATACAGGCATGCGTCTATATATATATATATATATTCAATCCCTTGAGCCAGGCAAACCTTGCGGCTTCCAGCGGTCAGGACGATCCCACTCTTGGAATGGACCAGGTGTGGAGGAGGTGACAGGCTTCGGTGAATCCAAAGAAAATCCGGTTCCAAGTTTTGGCAATAAAATGGTTGACAAAGATTGGTCACTTTTGATGTAACTTGAGTGTCAACTTTCTAAAAAAATGGTGAAATGTGGTGTGGCCTATTCATCCACATGGAATAGGTGGTGCGGCTTTAACTGTCATACTGTTTTCGGCCGTTTGTTTGCAAAAAACTTATGAGGCTTTTAGCTGTGACTTCAAACCTAGGGACCCACTTCCTATTGGGATCTTCACCCATCCCTTGGCTGCCGTTGTTTTTGAAATGGCCACAGGCAACAAATACGACCCTACATGGAGAAGACCTCCATCTTTGATCAGGGTCCATTGGATTTCGAGTACCTTGGACGAAAAACATCTCACGAAGGGTATGGCTCCAGGTGGATGAAAGGGCGGATTGAAAATCCCATTGAAGGTGATTGTTTAGAAATGGAATATATTTTCAAGTGACGCTTATTTGGGTATAGAAAATATATGGAATAATATGTGCATGTGAACAAATTCACCCAGATTCTCATTAAACGTGGAATATTAAACTATTCTACTAAAATTGATCTCCACCTTCGACGATCTAGATTTATTGAGCTTCGTATGGAATCCTGGAAATGTGAGAAATTCGCACACACACACACAAGACATCTATTGTCAAGTATCCCAAACAGTCTATCCAGATTTGGGGTCAGTGGATATGCTGAGTAAAAAACAACGTTTGATGGTACCAAAGAAGGCAAAGTACAAGCTTTAGCTGAAGTTGTCTTTCAGCATATAGCACGGACACTTGTTTGGCATCAACTTCGGCATCAACAGTTTGCAGACATCATGTTAAAAAGACAGTATTGCAGAGTGCATCTGAAAATTAGGGGCTTACAAATCCATTGATTTCCTACTTGGTCATTCACAATGATCATTGCATGAGATGCGACATCAGATGGGCATCCTAGTTTCTCAAAACGTCATCGTGTCCAATTTTGCTCAGGAAAAGTTGGATCAAATTTCTCAGGCAGGGGCAGAAAGACTTGCACTCTCGAAAACCAACAAGGAACCTGAACAGGGATAGGCCCTCCCCTCCAAAAATCAACCTGTTCATCTTATACTGGGAGACATGTACATAATAGATTTTTAACAGCACCTTATACATAGTTAGTTTTATATATTTATTTATGATCATTCCTTCATACAAACTTCAGTCCAAGCTTGTGACCATTTGTGTTGCAAGATGTGACTGGCATCAATGAGGTGGGTCTGTCAAAATCCGATCTTTTGCCTCGATAAACCAAACCATTTCCAGTAGATGTAACAGACGTTCCCCCAATACCCTTGCGCAATTCATGGCTAGGTCCTACGAGACCATTTGCAATTCCGAGATGTTGTTGAAAGCCAAGAAGATGTACCAGGAGAACAAGGTGTGCCCATGGCGCCATCGAAGATGAGCGACCTGAAACGTCATGACTATTTGTCCAGGTTTATAAACATCACAAGTAGCTCTAATTTAGTTGATGGTTTCAATTTGGAATATTCACCCCAAAAGTGACAATGGGACCTTTTTCCACAATCATATTGTTCAAATGGGTTGGTTCAAGCGCCACCGGGGGTCCAGAAGAACTTAAATCCAAGCATAGAGATTTGCCAAAGTTGGGGAGCCTCCAAATGCTGACGTGTGTTTTGTGGCAAAACTCACCTCAAAGAGATTTGCTATTTTGGATTATTTCGGAACATATCCAGATGTTTGCTTTGTATCACCGGGTTGGTTTGCCCACTAAGGGATGTCAACTTAATTTTGGTTTGAGCAGTGATGTGAAGGAGGCTTACGTGAAGGGATCTGTTTGGATCTTGATCATACGTATTTGTCTATAGAGGAGCTATTTGGAGTTCCAGAACCCCGCCAACTATCCGCTTTACTGCAACCTAATCCTTCCAACAATTTGTGAATGTTCATGGTACTCTCTAAGGAAGCTATTCTCAAACATGTACGGTAGGCCCTTAGGCTGGGTGAGACACGGCTGAGGTGATACTTCGACATGATATTTGAAACTCACCCAGTTGGGAATGTTTGAAGGGCAGTATGTAGTATGCTAGGAAAGGATTCAACCAATGCTCGATTGGTGGCAATTGGCAGTTAATGTTGGTGCCTTATTGTCTAGATAGATCCCCAAAAATGACATATACTCTAATCTCTTTCACAGGGTGTTGCTGGAATAGTAAACCACCAACTTGAACCACCAATCTCAACCATTGGTTGAAGAATTATTCGATCAATACATGTAAGATCAAGGTTTCTTGAAACAGGCGAAACATTCGCTCACCTTCCTTAGCCCTGCTTGAACCTGAACACGGATGCTCCAAATTGTTGCATTGCAAAGGAGTTCCACCTTGGAACCGTCATATGCCTGTTTCCCTCTCAAAAGTTTAAGGTGGAACCGGAAAAAGGCACTGTGGAAGAGGAAAAGTCCTCTTAGAAAGAAATGATTTTCAGGTTCCATGTGTATCTTTGGGATTGTATATGAATTCAGCATCTAGTTACAGGGGACTCTTGTGGGGTGAAATTGTTGGCCTCGTTGTCGTCAGAACTGGCGGTGCAAGCAGCTGGAACGCTGGGAGCAGAAGCAAATGGCACAGGTGCTGTGGGAGGAAGATCGGAATGGTCGAATTTACATGGTAAATGAGTGAATCTACTCTAACCAGTCATATGTGGGAATGGAGCTGGAGGTGATGTAAAAATCTATTATCTCTCCACTAAGCCGGGAGCTAAAGAGCACCAGAACCTTCGAAGTCACTGGGTGGGAATATAATGTTTTTGTTGTGTTGAATGGGGCCGGGAGGTCCTATAATGTTGATGTTGGATTGGACATCAGATATACTGAAAATGAATCATTGAATCAAACATGGGCTTTTTAGGAAAACAGTACAAATGACTGTACTCAACTATGAATAGGGCTATATACTCTTGATAGAAGGTATCCGCCAAGCACCTCGGGAGCGTAAACCCAGTTGTATCTCCAGTCATCACCAAGTCAGATTGGGAAACATGAACATCGTCCACCTCCACCTCCAGCAGCACTCAAAACAAAAGAGGAACCACTGACCCTCCACAATGCCTCCAAATGATCCTAGAGTTGTCCTTTGTGGATTGCAATGATTTCGTTGCTGGACTTAGGAGGAGAGGGCCAAGTTCCGTGTAACCCTTCGCTGCCAGTCGCCTACACCAAGTAGAGCCTTGACTTATAGGAATATCATTGGGATGCATGTGTTGAATGACCGGTATATGACAAGGACACGATGAAATGACAAGGTTTGTATAACCAGTATTCCTTCTCATTTCCTATCAGAACTGTATACTCTAGAAAGAGAACCATCGAATTTGACTGGAGTTGGAGCGAGGAAATCAACTGCAAGAATGGCGGTTCACAGGAACGTAGGTCCCTCCAAGAGGATCGGTTCCTGCACAAAGGGTCATTTTCCACTGAAGAATTTGATCATGGCAACGGGGGTACGCTGTGACAAACTTTATAGAGTCGAAGGTATGTTTCCGGTCGAAAGCAGATGAGCAACCACTACAAAATATTGATTAGTGCATGATTACAGTTCCATACCAATCCTCATTTACTAGCCCTTAACGAAAATCCCAACGAATCAACCAAGATAACAAGATTGGATTCAGGGTTTTATTTTTGTTGGCGGCTCTGTTGAGCCAAAAAGATCAGCTACTGCAAAGCGACGGCATTGGCTTGACTCATCCATTTATTGCGTAGGTATTTTCATGTATTTTATATAGGCAAAGTCTCGATTCATGTGGCCTCAACTGTTGTAGAAAGCTACCAGCTGGAGTGTTTTTGTAAGAATCTGAAATGGACGGGCAACTTCCATGCGAAGATGTCTAGGTTACCAGGTTACCAGGTTTCACGTGTATACAATCAACCAATGAGATGTGTCTCCGATCATAGGCTAAACTATGTTTGAGCAACGCTTCCATGACACCCATGATCATGGGGGTGATAGTATGTGGCGGCCCCAAAAAAAATCAATTTGAAATTTGCTTTGCATTTGAATTTCCCCACATTTCAGCACCAGACAAAACTCTTGACAATGAGGTAATTAAAATATAATGACTATATCCCTTTCTACACTACTATCCTTTTAATTGTACTCTTGTACATCGTATTCATATCAAAGGAATGCTTTCAATAAGTTTATTATTTTAGTTGCAGCCGGAGAGCTGAAAGTAATGCCAACAAGAACACCTGTCACCAACGATCATGGCCACCAAGAAAGTATGCTGACCTTGAGGAGGGTGTTGGCCGTGTCTCGGAGACATGTTGGGGATGGAAACATTGATATTGATTTTTGTTGGGGGTTCAAAATCACTTGCAACTCTGGTTGAACCCACCTGAAGGAATCATGGAATCTGTTTTTTTTGTGAGTTTTGCCTCAGGCTTTTTGAGGGTGTTTGTCCAATATCCTGTCAACCCCTGACCACAAGGATCGTACATGGGACTGGGTGACCAACACACGGGTTTGATGTTGTGGAATTTTGATTGCGGTGACAAGCAACAAATCGGCAGTCACAATGCCATGCGAACGTAAAATTGGCCCTATGCGATTTGATGATCAGCAATGAATCTAATTTCTGATGTGCTTCAATTTACAAGTGTGAATATACAATATATCATTTCGAAATGGGAGACCATTTCCCAGCGACATATTCAGGTTCCATCCCTTTGCTTTTTGGGTGGTGTATCTGAACACTGATTCTGCAGATTTCTGAAGATCTTTCAACTCTAAACCCCATGTTTCCTTGGAATGCGCCAGAACATGTTTCTATTGTCGTGGTCAACTACAACGATGCACCTGCAACTTCAATTGGTGTCAAGAAATAGAAGGTTGAAGCTGAACGCAAATTACAATATACATCAATACACTAAAGGACCATTGAATTTGTCAGCTCCCTTGGGTTTTTTATAGTTTGCCAACAAGAACACATTTTTTTTAGGTTTGGGTTTGGGTATCATTTTTTTCTTGGATATGATTTGTAATGCATCATAATTAAACCCAGGCACCCATTTCGGAGGACGACGACCGCCTCGGGTCCTTGGTCTCCGACCCTGAGGTCTGGCAACGTCGATTGGACAGAGAGAAGGACCGGGCAACGCGACGACGATCGATGGCCCACGGTGAAGGGTGGACGTAAGGGGATGGGAAAATTTCCTACCCGTGGTCTCTCCTTGGGTATCAGAATGTCACCCCATCCATGCCATCAGAATCTTTGTGAAACTTTTGGGGGTTTTGTCATTGATATAAATAAGTCAGTAATTACAGTGCAGTCAATGAGGGATTGATGATGCTAATGTATTTCATACTTCCGGATCCTATATAGGCAGCTATGTGAAGCCGAATTGAATCCCAAGTCACCCGGAGGGGATCAAATCCTACAGTGGGAATCCCTATGAACCGAACCAACCAAGGAGTGTACTGTAAATAGAGGTTTGTTGGTTGCCTTTGTTGTTCATATGTGGTGAATTCGAGTGATAAACCCAAGTGGTCGAAAGTCGACACAAGAAAATATACAGTAATGAATCATACCTGGTGTTTCAAAGTGACCTTTTTGGGATGGTTAAGTGACCTTTTAAGGGGTTAAGTGACCTCCAATTAGAGGATAAAAAGGCCACTTTGAATCACCTGGTATCATATAATATGGATCTATCATTGTTTCAAGGGGGTGTCAGGTATTGCGATGCTTTGGTCAGACTATGTTTGTTTTTTTCTTCCAGGTGCTGGATTGATGTTTGAGAATACCCGAACTTATGTATAAATACAATTTGTTGTTCATCAAACCGAATGCATGAGAGGGTGATGTTTCAGCAGCTATTCAAGCAGTATGTAGTATAGTGTACTACCCCAGTCAGTGCTGGTCAATCTTAAAACATACGTAACCGGTAATCTGTCCTGAAACGATACCCCTTAGATGGTGGTTTACAAATGTTTACAATACCTATAGAATTCTCTTCAAGATAGCCTGATGTACAAGTCGTTGGCATATTATATTCACCAAGTTTTAAGCTCGATCCACTCAAATGTCCACACAACTCATCAATAGAGTTTAACCAGATTTTTTTTTGATTTCAGCAAATTTCAAGGTGTAAGACATGGATTCGACCAGGATGCACTATCCTATATAGTTCAAAGGTTGTTTCTAACCCCAGTAGATCATACTCGACACTTTAAGCTTGTAAGTCTTGAAAAGTGCCAGAATCCAATGTTTCAACCAACAATGGAGGCTTCAACCTTCTAACCTTTCATGGAAGTTATTTGGATCGCCACATCTCTGTGAAACTCAGCTCAGCTTGTCTTAAACCATTGATGTTTGTAGCTTTTTCGGGACTTGCAATGATTTCCCTAAAAAGTTTTGACTTTTGATTTCCACCAAGTTTCAAAAGGTGAGTGATGGGTGTACTGTTCATGATCATTACATACTGTTGATGATTCAAACATCCTACTCACCAACTGGGATGTTTATGAAAGCTGTCTTAAATCACGGGATCCTCTACCAACCTTGCCTGGTTTGAAAGCGTGCTTGTGTGGAATTGCTGAACCAAGTTCCATGGCAGGATTTCAACATGCGTCGCCGCGCTGTTTTGAAGTGGCAGTTGGCACGCAAGCGTTGCTGGGTGGCAACGGCTGAATAGCCAACGGGTTGCTCAAGAAGTATGAAGCCGTGAAACCATGAAATTCATATCGTTAAGTTAAGTTATATAAGTGTAATTGAAATGTAAGAAAACGGCGGCCCTATCCACCGACTTTGGCTACAGTATGGATTTGTTGGGGAGATGTGTATTGCCGGTCCGGCCGGACTTGAAGCCCACTTTTTAAGGGTTGCAAAGTAGATGCTGTGAAGTCACCTGCATTTTCTTGCATTGCCTTTCCATTGTCATTTCAAATGCCGGAGTACCCGCTGTAGCATGAGGTTGGAGTACGGAGCAAACATTATCCAATACTCTAACAGTATTATAGCAGGCTGGAAAAACCAAGCATGTTTTCAAGTAACTACTAGATGAATTTGTCAAAACTATGCAAGGTCTCCCTATATGCAATGCAACTATAGGTGAAGTGGGGAGCAAATCGGGATGTAATGGCAACCCTGAGGGAGAACCTCCTCGCTGTTTCCTTGCCAGGATGCCCCCAAAAGTTACCGATCTTGGATCCCTCTATACTTGTATAATTACATGCGTTTCGAACCGAAATGATCTTGTTCATCCGTATGTTGTTTTTTTTGTGTTTTGTTCTTGTTCTTGCTCTAGTTCTTCTTGTTGTTGTTGTTGTTGTTGTTGTTGTTGTGGTGGTGGTGGTGGTGGTGGTGGTGGTGGTGGTGTTTGTTGTTGTTGTCGTTGTTGTTCAGAAACACCCAGATGGTGAAGGATCCAACCCCGTGAAGTAGAAAATGTATGAATCCTGGCTGGGTTCTTGGTGTATGATTTACATACATAAATAATATTTGCATGTATCCCTGTCAATCGATGCCAGTCAAAACAGATTCATCTTCATTTTTAGTTACATGGCTTCCTTATGAAGCTCCACTTTTATTCGGACAGAGAATAGGTTTCTCCCAAGCTAATCCCCTGTTTCTTTGCTCCAGAAATCTCGAACTTGGCATCTGGGTTTTTAAAAGGCGCCCTTAATTTGACGCAAACAACGGGATATCGAAGCCACTAAAATTGTAGGCAAGGTCTGAGTGTTAGCATTTCATGTTTTTTTGTTTGTGGGGGAGGGGGGTGATGTTGTTGTTTTTTGCTTTTTTTCCAGGATACTGTTCAACAATACTTGAAAGCATGGGTATAGCCGGCATAGCCATTATATATATATACATATGTATTCCTTTCATTCCTTTCAAAAGCAAATATAATATATATATATACATATTTGATAATCACATGTTTCGCCACATATATTATAGTAGAACAATGGTGTCAGAAATCTAAGTCAAAAATATTCAGATATCAATTCTGGTATATTCAGTACCAGGTACATATATTCAATACCATGAAATATATATAAATATCCATACATGGGTTGGTTGTATCCTGTTATTTCTTCAAGTGCTCTCCACTGTCCACCGAGGTTTGGCATGCCATTCCTCCAAAAAACGCCCTCAATGCCGTCGGCCGCCCACGCCCTTTGGAGCCTTCGGAGCTTTGAGAGGTGCGCGACGCTGGGAGTCGAAAAGGTTGGCAGTGTTGACCCGGTTGTTTCTTTAGGGGATGACAAGGTCGTCACGCATTTGTGGAGGAATTATCAAGAACTTGAGTCCTGGAGTTATATGAACCAATTATATAGTAAATCTTTGATTATCCTTTTAGGATGCCAGTTGGGAATTGCACAATTCGGACCGTATGGCCATAGTGTTGGTGACCACTTGGTGCGGACCCATCATTTTCAGCACCTGTCTTGGCAATGTATAGACCCTGACGTTATATTTGGGTGATGGTAACGTTTAGGCAAAGTTCCTGATTTTAGTGATTCTAATGCTTGTGAATTATCACAATTTGGCCCAGATGTGAATACATGTGTATATCAGAACCAACCCCACAAGGGAACCAATATTTGTATCAGGAACTTACTCCACCAAACCTTTTGCTTGAGCCACTCTACAACTGGGCATCCAATACGCTTGAAGACCACATGCAAAAGGAATGAATCAATCATTGATTGACAACTTGAAGAGGAAACCAACTTTCCTTTGAACAAAACTGCTTGGTCAAAAAATCTGTTGAGGTACCAGGAGCCACGCCAATCATGTTTCCAGTTCCAGAGCTGCGAGTCAAAGTTCCTGCAGCAGCTCTCCACGTGGTTCTTGGGGAGGGGCCAAAAAAAAAAGTCAAGCGCTGCTGCGACAATGGGAGTTTGCAGCTGGAGAAATCCATCAGTGGGGGAGCTGTTGTTATTTTTTGAAAAAAAAATCCGACCTTTTTTGAAATGGAAAGAATTGTTGGATGTTTTGCTTAATTGTTACCCAATTAACAGACAAATTGAAGGGCTTTGAACCTTGGAGCTTGGGAACTCATGCAGATGGGAAGCCTCTAATGAAAGCTGGACTCGAGATGACTTTCTGATGCTTAGCTAAACAATCGCACTCAATGAATGGTTCTGGAAAAGACACCTACATTTGTTTTTGAATCATTTACTGGAAATAGTGAATGGTTACTGTAGATCTCAATAACTGAAGTGATTGGTTGAAGAAAATTGGGTCAAACAGATCACTATACCCCATACGATCGATGTATGGTGTGTTTACCTACATTTGGTTGAATTGTATGGTCGGTAAATAATATACCATACATGGATGGTATGATACTGTTGTCAACCAACAGTGCCAACAAATATAGTCCCTTTGGCTAACCATCAAATTCTCACTCCATCAACCCCAACAACATGATCACATCAATATACGAAATATTTTGGCGGCAAGCTGACTCAACACCATTAAGGTGTTGGAAATCATCCAGCTTTCGTGTGTGTTTTTCTCATTTTGAGATAGTTCATGATATCCAAAATCCACAGAATGCCCTTTCGGCCAACTGTGAACGCTAAGGTCTTGGTTTAGCTTCTTCAGGTCTTACTGTCAGAGACCTGGGCCAAGGTCTCCACAGTGTGAGTTTAAAACCTCCGAGGTGAATGAGAAGTTATAGATGTGTTTATTCCAGGTTGCCGAAGTTACAAGATATATATCTAGGTCCAAATTATCATCTACAGAATCATAACTATTAGAATTTATCATAATGACTATTTCAGGTTGGTTATTGGGTAACCATTGAGAATTCTGAGCAAAATGTAGCTACCGTACAAGACCTCATCACAATGCTGGATGGATAGGGAGTAAACCTCCATTTTGTCTTTTTATTTCAGCTTTGTGAATTCTTGTCGTTTACCCATCCGGAATTATCTCCTTAGTTGAGGTGGTGTTTCCTTACTTTGCGCAACCAGCAACATGCAACAGGCGATTATGTGATAAAGATTCAGCCAAGGGTGGTTTGAATGATTGAGAGCCTGCAACTATATATATATATATATATTTATATCCATGCGATCATGTGTTTGTCGAACAATTTTACCAGCATCTTCCAAATATTTGCGATTTGCGAGATAGTACGACAGTAGATGCTTTGTAGCTTACCAATTCTTATAGTCAGGAAGTTATTGTTACAAACAGGCTTCATTTCGTTGGTCCGTTTTTGAAGCCTTCCAAGGCGGCGTCTTTCCGCCAGCCCACCATGGTGAAGCAAACCACTACTCCACAAACTGTGGATACGGTCCCGTCAGCTGCAAGTGGCTGGGTAGATCCATAGGAATGCTGGTATCACATTGCATATTTGCTGTTTCTTTTAATCCACCAAATATACATTTATATGTATATGATGAGAAAAGATAATCCGGTCAACAAATTTCATTTGCGGAGTTTTAGTAGTAGTAGTAGTAGTAGTAGTAGTAGTAGTAGCAGCAGCAGCAGCAGCAGCAGCAGCAGCTGGTGTTGTTGTTGTTGTTGTTGTTGTCGTTGTTGTTGTTGTTGTTGTTGTTGCTGCTGCTGCTGTTGGTGGTGGTGGTGGTGGTGGTGCGATTAAATCCGAAACTATAAGACTTGATTTGCTGAACCCAGGCCGTCAGGAAAGGAGCAGAAGGTTGGGGGATGCCGGAATGGATGGAAACTGGAGGATCCACTTATGGACATATCAAAATGGAGTGTGTGGTTTGTTTGAGACCGAGGCATAGATGTCTTTGTTGCAAAATCTATGGATGTGATACGCCCCATATGAAAGCGGACTCGTTGGCTCATGGCATGGGAACCCTTGTAGTATCACATGCAAGATTGGCAAACATCATACTTGTAGGTATATGAGCGATTCGGGATGATTTGCGGAATCATCTATATGTATATATGTAATGCAACGTTTCTACCATATAACATTTTTTTATTTTATTTTTTTACATGAATATATAACTACCTCCGAAGCCTAGGAAACATCTATTTAATATTTATCCAGCTGGGAAGGTCACTGGCGGGGATAGTTGTTCCATAGGTTCCTTCGTGACGGTGAGACCGTCAAGAGCTTCCTTTGCGACCCAGGCATGACGCGACGGAATTTGATTTGCCATGATATATGGTGCTAAATGTGTACTGGCATGAAGGATATCCTTTATATATATATATACATATTTGAATATAATTGTTTATGTGTCTATATTTACATGCATTAGATAGATATATCAATGATCTTTTATCTACTTAATACACTAGCTATAAAGCCCGAGTAAATCCTAGCTTACCCGACTTATATAAATAGTGGAAGCTGGTAGGGCTAACTTTTATTTTCACAGGGAAACGGACCCAGCGCTGAATTCAGCTAGCACGCTGTTTCCCATTTTTCTTTCAAAACCCCTCTGGACATTTTGACGTTTCCCGAACCTTTCAAGGATGCAACACCCAAAAAAAGAACAGTTTCCAGGGCATGGGGATTGCCTTTTACAATAATCAATCCTTGCCAAAAAATCGAAGCATCAGCTGTTCCAGGTGCCCGTTCAAAAAACAATCCATCAGCCATTGCAAGTGCCCGTTTCGCAGATGTACCTTGGTCTGGAACCGTTCTGAACTGGTGGGTTTTCCCGGTGGATTTGTTGTCAATGAATTTTTGGGGATTAGTTATCCAACCACCAACAACAACAGTTTTGGATCTGGTAAGTGCATGTAAATCTAAGTCCAAAGTTGGACAAGTGAGGTTAGTCAGATGCAAGTGGATGACACCGCAAGATATCAGCCATGAATAGTAGGAAACAACTCGGTGGATCCAGTGACCCATCGACCCAGGGCACCCAAGCATATCTGAAACAAACGAGTGAATAGTTTCCGCCACCTTTGGGAATGGAAACTTATGGTTTCCAACTACGTTTAAAGGGGACGAACATGTTAGTACCCTGGAGGATACTATTGGCAAGGATGGACAAGGTTTGGCAATTAACACTGTTGCCACCGCTAGGGTTTTGGTTGCACTGCTCGTTGCATCATTGGAATCAACTCCTTAGTTTCCAATATCTCAGGCAACTGGACCAGTCATAGGTACTTCGGAATTCCCCCGTCAGATATTTCAGATTGTTCCAGCTTGCGCGTTTTTTTTTGAGACTATGGTCAACTATGTATCTTTATTATGTCATGGGGTTCATCACCGTTGCTGGTAAATTTGTTTTACCTTATTTCCAATTATCGAAGAGTGATAAATCTAAATAAAGCAGCAGGTTGCCTGCTTGCTGGTTTGCCAAGATGTCTCTCTACGGGTATGTTTCAAAATTGGACGTGTTGGCATTGCCCTTTTAAAAGAATATGGTCCCCACTCGGATGTTAGGACCTGCCATGTTGAGTTCATGTGAGTTTTTTTGTTGTTTAGGTGATTTGCACACTTTTTCGACTCAGGATAATCAGGCCTGCACCAGGTGCACCTACGCGTGCCTCCTTTGCAGCTGCATAGGAGCTGGAAAGATTGATGGCTTTGAATGATTTACTGGCAGGAAGATTAAACTGCTGCATTCAGGATACAGGATGGGTACGATGGATAAGTGTTGATGCGCAAAAGCACTGTAATCAAAAATACCATGTGTTTTGTGACCTCTATCCTACTTTTGAGGTAAGATGTGTTGCTTTGAGTTTCCCTTTTTGACAAAGATGTCGAAACAAGAAAATGACAAATGAGTTGAAGCTATCTCCTAGATTCATCAAACCAACTACGGTATACAGGTTCTAGAAACATAGTCGGCAGTGTGTGTGGCCTGTGATGAGCATCCATGGGCCCTTGAGATAAGTATATATGTGTTCCAAATCCAAGGTTGAGCACGGGTTAATATGGTTGCTAGATTTCTATTCCGAGTAGGAATCCCTTTTGGTGAATTTATGTTTGTCAGCTACTGGCAGTTACCTGGAAGTTGTAAGAGAACAAAGCATCTTTGAACTCAAAAAAACATGTCACTTCAACTACGGGCAAGCAAGGAGAAGACAAGCAGGAGAACGTCTGCAGTCAGAAGCCTCGCAGTGTGTCACCGTCTCAAAACCCAGGGCATCCGAAAAAATGTATTCATAAGAAACTTGTTGTGAAGAGATTTTGGCGTGAATATGAAACGCTGATACCATTTGGTAAGCCAACACAGCAGAAGAAGATTTACTGTTTCCAGATGTATTTCCCACAAAAAAAATGGAATTTGCAGATCGCACTGTCTCTTGACTAGAGTCTAACGGAAAAGCTTAGGGATGTTTCTTATCATTGTCCTATTGACCCATTCTTAGTAGATACATTAATAGGTTTGGGGCCTGTTGGTACGGAATCCTAGCGAATCTGGGAGTTTATAAGATAACAAGGTTTCTTTCAGTATAGGAATCCTCGAATTCCAAAAAACACCAGGCTTCAAACCACCATTGAACCATTAGCTGCTTATCTGAAAGGTCTTTATGGCACTATGCCATGTAGCTACTGTGATATCTCTAGGAGATGGCAGAACTTTAGTTGATGATTCCAACTCATCGCTGTACCTTCCGCCGGTTGGTCGCCAAAATTTCCCAACTTGCGAATGTTCGGATGACCTGGATATTTGTTGCATGACAGATATTCCCGCAATCCACATAGCGATGTCCCATCTGAGTTTGTGATATGTTTCAAGTGTTTTTTCCTTCTGTTTTTGGATTGAGACAAAGGAAGCGGTTGTTTGAACATGACATGAATATACATGAATTCTATGTCTATGTTTGATACATTTACTAGTTTTGTATAATAAGTGGTGTGGATGATGTTGTTGTTGTTGTTGTTGCTCTGACATTGTTTACGCACTTGAGGAAAGATCAAGTTCTTCGAACCCACGTAGTTTTGTCAGGTTAGAGACGTTTATACATGCTTTGTTTCCAATGCACAAGGATTCTGTGGAGTTGACATTGCAACAACGCTGGCCAGCGGTACCGGTGCTACTGCACCCATTCTTCTTGGTTGAACCGGTACATCCTGTTGGTGGATTTGTTGTTTCTACCCCTGTGGAAAGAAATATATATATATATAGTTTGAAAACAAGACACCAGACATCGTGTTGCTCAAGCTCGACTATGGTAGGAAGTGTTGAGTATTCATTGTTTGGTAATGTTTAGTATATCAGTGTGCCGGTGCACAGTGCACAGTGCACAGTAGAACACTTTGCATAAATACACTGAAATTCTCAAGCTTGTTTTGTATATGCCTTACTTGGCGCGTCATTGCCACGCGGAATGCGAGAGCTTTGTTTATTTCTATCACTATCGGATTTGTGAGTTGGCCTTGTACACCCAGTGTTGACTACTCAATTGCAGTCATAGAACTAGCACATGATTGTATGTACAACTATGTGCTGTTCTTTCAGGCCAAATAAACAAGTTCCCATAGTATCCACTTAATTCATTCACAATACTTGTTTTATGTTGTTCAACATTACTTTTGATACTTGATATGTCGAAAAATAATTAAAAGTTAGAATTTGAAAACTCCATATGTGCAACACCCCTAGCAGCACGAACAGAGGACGGATCCGGGCGGCAGTGTGTGGAGGGAAGTTATTTTAGAGCTGTGCCTGCAGCATTGTTTCCACCGAAGACGTATGATGACGTCACATGGCTGACGAACAAAGGTGCAACCAGATAATACTGTATCCATAATGAGCCACCCAAATCAACCTTTAATGAATGATCAGATGTTTTTTTTGCACCCAAAGGCTGCACTTACAATTCTGAATACATGTTTAACTCAGAAAAAAATCGTGAGCTTCCAGCTGTTTTGCACGTTCCAACGTACTTGATGGGCACTGTCACACTGCTCACGGAAGGGGGAGGATTTTTGCTGCAGGTTTGCGTGAACAGATAGGTCAGTTTGCAGATGCATTAGAGATCTTGCCATTTTGAAGTGCTGTCATTTTTTCTCCGTGACATTGGCAACATCATAGGGAAAGATGCGTTTGAAAAAACAACCGATTAGACCAAGCGGCAATAGTTGATGGGCAATCGCAAGAGATGACGTATGGCTCTAGCTTTCCTGGCAACTGATCCCCACTCCAGTTCTATCCACCCCAATGGATTTTAAGTTGCAACCTTAGCCCTTGGAAGATTCAAGCGCTTGTAGCTGGATGGTTCGAAATTGAGATTCCAAAGGGATTCTTGAAACTTAGACATATACTATTTAGGACATGAATACAATGAATGTACGATGAAATGCATTTGTAAATATGCTAGAACATGCTAGAACACATTAGGGGTTCTATTCTGTACAGAACAAATGAACATGGGAGGAAGCAATATCATACTATGATATAACATATTATGTGCACAAGTGCATTGCGACATCATCGGTGGTTTTTCCAACTATTTCAATTTCAGATGTCTCTTGATCACCAATGATGTGATGTTCAACGTTTTCAGTTTCAGATCTCTTTTGCAGGCGACGTTGCGTAGTAGCAACGTGGTCCTACCCATCAATTGCCACAAGGATGGCAGAGCAAGATGACATTTGAAAAGATGTGCACCTCGTTGAGTCCGATCTGAACAGTCTTTTAGGATGTCTTTAATAATTTGTAATGGCAATTAATTAGGGGACTAAGATGATTATTTTTGTCGTTTAATTAATGAAAAATAACTATCAGCTGGTAGCCAAGCCATGCAGTTTTTGAGTGAATTGGGGAGATATGGGGAGATTTCCAGCAATTGAAACCCCCACAGAGCTGGATTTGCTAAACGTTGGCAGCATAGACTCAGCGTGGTAATCTGTAAGCACAAGGAAGTAGTTTGAAGGGATCAAACATATGACTGTCAAGAGTGGTTTCTTTCAGATTTATTTGAAAACATAAGATGTCTATATGGGGGGGTTCCTAAAATGGTGGGTTTCCCCAACAACCATTGGTTTTCCTACTAAAAATGATCATTTTGGGGTGTTTTGGTGGTACCACCATTTAAGGAAACACCCATATGTTCCTATATCCGTTTTGGCAAATGGAACTGCTCAGTGATTGGTCACCTTCAAACCAAGTAGAGCCAGAAGTTGCTGGCTTCATGGAAGACCTTTTTGGTTTCTGGCTCCAGCTTTGACCCGTAGATCCCACCTTTTTTGGGGCTGTTGCTGCAGCATGGCGCTGGTGGGTGGGTCGCCCAAGAGGAGCTTGAGGTCCTGGCATCCCCCTGAATCCATAATATCCTTTTGATGTTGAGCTTGTCAATTTCAAATCTATGCACTTATGAGTTGTTGTTGTGTTTATGAATTTATAGTTGGTGGCATTCATAAAGATGTTCTACCATCAAGTTTCAAACAAGAACCATCCAGTTGGGAGGTTGGTGAGCCAAGCTTGGAAGCATGAACATTAGGCTTACTATGATGGTGAGTACTACAGTAATTGTTGTTTCAATTTCAATCCACTTCTTAGGGATACATGAGAGAAAAGAAAAAAATGGAACAAAATGGAACGACTTGCCAACTACTGGAGTCCCAGTCCGGTAATTCAACATAGCCATTGTTCAGATCCCCGTTTTCATGGTGTAAACATTTATACCGACAACATGACAAGCACCTTGAGCACCACTGAGGTCCAGGATTTGTTTCGCCTCAACTGGTGCCATTGCATCATAGCTTGGAGGCAAGCCATCATATTGCGAAAGGGCAATGAAACTGCTGCAAAAAAGATTTGAGGATCTATAAGTAGGTGGTGGTTTTAGATATTTTTTGTTGTTTTTAACCTTACCTTACTTTGATTAATAGTTTTTCAGATGGATTGAAACCACCAGCTAGCTAACAAGTTCTCAAATCCCTGGGTTTATGGGGGCCCTTATCGCCACTACTTGTAGCGATATAAAATTTCACCGAATTTGCAGGCCACTCATTGTTAGTTAGACGGGGATACACTCAAGTAATGCCTTTTAAAGTGGCCTTAGTTCAGGTTAGGAAGATATATGTGTATCGTTTGTTGGTTTCAACCATGTTGTTGTGTTTGATGTTAAATGGGTACCTATAAGCCTCTATCCTTGGATTAATTATCCAATTTGCTTAGATAATATGGGTTGAAAGTTGAAAGTCACCAGTTGGCAAAAGAATTGTTTTCGGTTGGTGAACGTTTGGTATTTCAAATGTGCTTCCCCTACTCATATAGGATAGATTTGAACAACAAGCTAAGTGTTCATACAGTGTACCTGTGTTCCAGCCCTGTTGAATCAGTGAATGTTCCGATCCAAGGTTTTATGTATTTTGCTGGTGGTTGCGGGGTTGATTATCACTTTTGATACTGAATCTAGTCTCTAGATGCATTTATATAGGTGTATACCGAGTTTCGTATGCAGATCTGAACAGGTCCATTGCAACAGCATTAGCAAGCGTAGATGTTGCTTGTTGTTACCCAGTACACTTGATTTGTGAGGCCATTAATGTAGGGAGACACTACCACATGTAGGGACATAGGCCCCGCTGCAATCTTCCTTCTAGTTCAAAATTCACTACCTTTTTTTGTTGTTTCGAAACTGTTTTCAATACAAACCCCCATGTTCCCATATATGGAATATGTACCTGTACAATTGCTGGAAAAAATCAGCCCATCTTGTGGAGAAAGTCCCATTCCCTGCACCTGAGAACTAGGCCACACACTTGTCGTTACCTGTATTGTTTCACATCAAATTTATTATTAACATTTAACCTCGTTTCTAAATCATATGATTAGGCACCGCATCAAACAAGGTGTCACTTTCATCGAATATTTCATCGAATATTTCAACGAATTCTTCAGCGAATGTTTTCATCGAATAAATCGAATCACCACGTTCCTGTGTGCACATTTTTATCTATTTCATATTTTACTGCATGACTGACTGCGATCCATACTTGTTCACCTCAACGTTAATCCGCTCTTGTATAGATGATGCGGTTGTTGGATGATTGCAATCACCCCCTATCTTCACGCAGTGCTGAGCAACGCTCAGTGCGGATGAACGGTGCAGCGTCTCATTAAAAAAAAAAACAAGGTTAATAAACCTCATTGTTATTAACCTTTGTTCAAACGCAAGGATTCTGAATCGGCAGATTGGAGTCCAAAATTGGGCCACTGGAGCCCCCTTGGACCTTGAGGCATCTGTGGCCAAAAGGAATGCCGGGAGCTCCGTGACACGCGAGGTGGGGATGTTGGATGGTTCCGAAAATAGTGGGATATCACCCCCCAAATCATCCATTTTAAATGGGGGTTGTTCCATGATTTTTTACCATCCATTTTGGGGGGGTTTCCCTCCCTATTTTTGGAAATACCCAGGTGGTTTTTGGAACATGTTTCATGTTCGATAGGTTTTTGTTTTGCCTTATAACTTGCTGATGCACAGGATTGGTTTTTTTTTATTTGTTTTTGTTTTATCAACATCCATCAACAATGATTCAATAGTTTTACGAGGCGCCGACAAATCCAAACAACAACGCAAACGTGGGATGTTTTTTTTATTTTTTCAATGGCCAAAGGATTCAAGTTGGTAGATTGTTATTTTGTACAGTTTGCAGTGATATCATATGATAATGTGTGTTGGGTCCATATAAGCAGGAATTTCGATAGGAAACGATATTTGGAGGCAATAATCTTTTGAGCAAGTTCAACGACACGGATCATTCCAGCCAAAAGAGTGGTTTGTTTCTTTTACCTATAGTTCCAACATGATCCAAATACCTCCTGAAAAGGGTACTTCAGTCACCTGTACCCCCCAAAAAAAATTGAACCTCTAAGAAAGTACTTGGACCATCTTGGATTATACACATTGATCATTGTCCATGATAGGAATCCCTGTAAACCCACAAACGTTGCAATAACAATAGCATTGATTTTGACCATTTGGCTTCGCAAGTATTGATTTCGGAGACCAGAATTACTCTCAAACTTAGTGACTGTGTTTCTCTAGTTGTCAATTCAATTTTGGGTCAATCTCTGATCTTTTTTAATATGCTTCATCCACAAACCTCAGCGAAACACTCTGGTAAACAAACACAGCAATGGAAGACTTCCCTGATTTCCAGCTACCTGAGTTTTTCAAAGGTGTGAATTTTGAGGCACAAAACACCACCAGAAACAGAACTGGCAGAAACCGCTGAGTCACCCACGAGGCCAGTTTCCTCGCAGCTGTACCTGCAGCACTTGCTGTAGCTGCTCGCCCTCGCCGCAAAGCTGCGCGAATTTTGAGGCAGATGGCTTTGGCAAATAGCATATCCATAGGGCGCCAAACAGACCGCAAAGAATGACTGTATTTACAAAGTGTAGTGTTTTCGTCCATTTTGGGGGTCCAATCATTTTGACTCTTTAGATTTCATGAGTTCTTTTACACTGGACTGATTGAGTGAGGGATTCGAATCTGGCGTGGAACTTTGTGTATCCTGCAAAGTAAGTTTCCTTAATGTATATATATATATACTATATATATTATATATTTCAGGACATTGAACTCTACCTCGAATTGGCTTCATTTGGATTCTCTTGGTCTTTTGGGTGGCCTAAAGTGTAATACTTCAAGGAAGCAGTTTTTTGGTGTCTGTATCCTGAGCATCTCAATCCCGAGGTACTTCTTGCATACTGAAGGTAAATCGTTAATGTAATGTTAATGGTTGTAACATTTTTTGGTTTTAAACGTTGCTTTGGATTCCATATTGAATCACTTGCTAAAGTGTTTGGTCATTATGTGAGTAGAGGGAACAGTCATCTCGGTAAGTTGGATCACAATGGGTCCGTGCTGGGCCATTTTGTGAGGATTCCCTACTCTCAAGGGTTGAAGTCGCACCCGGTCAAGTAAGATGTTTAAATTAGTTGCGGAAGTGTCACCCCAAAAGTCGCACCAAGACGCGTTTAGCTGCAGGTCCATGTTGAAATTGTGATATGCAACATGTTTGAACAGTAGTTGGCGTGAAATACCTATGGAAGAATGAAGAGAAACTTGTAAATATTCAGCACCGATTCAGGTAAAATGCTTGAGTTAGTTGCAAAGCAGTTCAAATCCAAAACTCTGACGAAGTCGCGGTTAGTTGGGCTTCCATGTTGAAATTATGATATTGAACGTGTTCGCAGAAGGGTCTGCTGGAAGCATCCTTGTAAAGCACTTGCAGTCATTCATGTTCTGTTCTTATCGCTGGTGATGTGAGATGATGTGATGTGATGAGGTTGCGCAATCTGGTTGTTGATGTCATCATTCCAACCATTCTCTTTCACATGCAGGGTAGGTGCTTGTGAGCGAGCTTTCACGTGTTTCTTCAGCGGGATAGGCAGCAAAGTTCATGAAACTTTGAGGGTCTCCTTCGGACCTCGTTCGCACCTCGTTCCGAACCTCGTTCGGGCCTCGTTCCAAGAACGGTTTTTGAAGGAACTTGGACATCTGAATGCTTGGTGCTGCTACTGGTCTGGTGCTTGGTGCGGCTGCTGGTGCTGCTGCTGCTGGGTGCTGCTCCTGCTGGTGCTACCGCTGGTGTTATACTGGGGTCTTTCGCGCAAGGCGCTTTGTAGCCAGCGTTCCTTTGGACATGATGATCTGGAAAGAAGTGCAAGTTTTGCGCAGCTTTTTTTCCATGTTGTAAAAGCAGCGTTCCATGCTGTTCTATGATGCAATCCCATTTGAATTATTATAAAAAGGGTACCTCGTTCGAGGTGGGTGTGACTTGTGTTCCATTGTGTTTTGTATGTCCCTGAGTTTTGGTGTTTGGATCATTTCGCTGTTTTGACCGGAGTTCCATGGTGAAGCGTTTTGGGTGTGACTTCTTTTGGCACTGGGTGGGCGGAGTTCCATGGGGGGAAGGTGCCCGGGAAGATTGTTGGTGTGACTACGACCGTTCGGTGTACGGACTTGCTTGGTAGCGTTGAATGTGTTGAGTTGTTTGCAAAAAGAGAATATGGTTGAAGAGAACATGGTTGAACCATGTTGAACCAATGAACGATTGTTTGCACCAAGGATTTTCAATTCAATGTGAAGGGTAATAAACCTGTCCTGCTTTCCTAAGCCTTCATCACTTCTGCTTGGAAGGCGTAGCTGGGCCAAGGGTAGGAACTTGGTGGGCACCAACACCAAGGCGGCTGAGTGACTGAGATCCTCATGGTTGAAGAGTGGTTGCAATTGATTGAGTTAAATGTACCTCCCATTGGTAAAGTATATCCATAATTAAATTTGGAATATGTCAGCATATATATCACTGATAAGTTCGAACAGAACAGTATATAATACTGACTAATACTAGGTAGATGTTTTTTGTCAAGGTCTTTGGATCCAATGGGGAGAATTCCGGCACATGTCTCCAGTATATCCGAGTTACTTGCACTTCTTCAGGACATGTTGCTGTACCTACCATTGTTCTGGGCAAGATGTAACGACTTCACTCAACCTTACCACCACATTCATGCTTTACATACAGGACAACCGGTCCTACCCAGATTGACCATAGTCGCTTGCGGATAGTCAATCCCTGTCAATAGTTAACCCCAGAAGTTTGATGGCGAATTTTAGATGGCCATTTGAATTTCAGCAAATATGTAGCGACCGAATGAGTGATTTGTTTGTTGGGAGGTGAATCCGGTGATGTGTTTTTGGAAAATTATGTTGTTTTTGATGTTTTTTGAACTTTGAATATGAAAGTCAATCATCATTCTGCAGGAATGATTGTCAAAAACCTCTGCAACTTGGATACTTTTGAATGCCAAATAGGACTGATCAACGGCTCCTTTGAGTTTAGGATAATTTTTGGATGTATCCGCCGTCAGACGTATGCAAGGGACCCAAGATTTACCAAGTCACATTGAACAAACATGATCATATATGATTCATCGCACACATCTCCGGGAAAATAGACGAATTTATATATTTATCCCAAGATGATGATGATGATGATGATGATGATGATGATGATGATGATGATGATGATCAATATGATAATGATTATCATGATCATCAAAATTACGATGACATCGATGACATTTTTGCCACGTTGCCACTTTTGTTGATGGACAATCCATTTGATGTGGACCAGTTGAGAAAAATTCAAGCACGGTGCAACAATGACTATGTCGACATGGTAGCTATTGCATATATAGTTGACCCAATTTCATCCATTGCAATTTTGACCTTTGGAAAAAGACAATCCATGTCAGACTCTTCCAACCTCGATTGAATGCCAATACTTTGCAAACAATGGTAACACCCAAAGATGACGTCTTGGCAAGTGTGTCCTTACTTTTTACCCCCGAAGGAAGTCATCCTTTAAGCCATGCATTTGTAGGGACACGCCTAGGTTTGCAATCCACAAGTATTCTATAACTACCAATGGGAACCCAAGTTTTGGCAGGGGCACCTGTGAGCAGGAAACCTCCAATGAGGCTCCCGACGACAAGAGGAGATCGGGGCTATTGGAGATGGAGGGGGTCACTTGTGAATCATAAAGTTCTGATGTGTCTACCCTCCAGGGGATTAACATATCCCACCTCTGATATGCCATTTTGGGGGGATATGTTAGTTCCCTGGAGGGTACTTAGTTGAGGGTGTTTAGTTCCAGTTGGAGACTGACATTCTTTCGTTGGTGCGGTTTGATGGTCCTTCGTGCATGGTTCCCAAAACAAACAGAAGCATTTTGCATACTCAATCTTACTACTTAAACTCATCCTCTTTTTGGACAGTTTTTCTCCACTTGGAGAGTTTGTGCAGAGAGAATGAGTCTCCAACATAACCATTCATTTGAGATGGCTCCTTTTTCTCAACTTTCAATCAGACAAGAAACAACTACAAACTACATACAGGAAGCCAACTTGCAGCTATTTTCAGCCCCTTCAATTTCAGGTGTGTCGATCATGTCTAGTTGTCTGCTCCACATGAATGTGTCGGATGGCTGCAGGATCTCCATTTTAGGATCCACAGGGAGTGTGGAGCCACAAGGATATGATTGACACCATTTTGGACAGCATATCAAAGGTGTTTTTTAGGTGGGGTGAGGAAAGGATGTCAGTAGTTGGCAGCTGTCAGACACTTACATAGCAGCTTGACGAGAACTATACCGACATTGTGATTATAGACAATATAGGGCAGTTTGGTTGGAGTTTTGTTGCCTCGGCACTGTTTGTTTTTGGACCTTTCTGATACTGACCTGTCAGCCTCTATGACAGCAAAGTATTGCAAAAGAGAAATGTCATTTCGTTTCCATAGTAAAACACGCTAAAGCCCTGAAATACGTGTTAGTTTGGTGCAGTACCATCTATTGAAAACTCTTTCTCTAGAAGAATTGCGGGATGCATTGTAACTACAAAAATAATGGTGATTTGTTCGTATAGGCATATTTTGGTTTGTATCTCTTCAGCATTCTTTTGGGATCATTTTGTGGGACTAGCGTAGCCTTTTCTTACCCATTGGTTTGCGACAAATGCTGGGAGTTTGGAGCTGATGTTGCATTTGCATGCTAAACTGGGGGCTCTTTAAAACCTTTCTCGAATCTCTGTCGCTTGTCACGGGGTACTTGGTAATTATCGGTCCTTTGTAAACTAGCTCATAAATTACAAACCCCATCTAGGGGACATGTCATGAGCTCAAAAGGTCCATAGAACATGCCTTAAAAAGCATCAATTTAGTGTTTCTTTCTACTGACCTTTTAGGCAGGGTACCGAACTTCATATTCTCTGTAATTTGGGTGATTAGCATATTTTCTAATACCAGTTTTACCAGTCAACCCCTGTAAGATAACGTCATGGTTTTCAGCGGCTGAGCCACCAAGGAAGGGTTCTTTGCCACGGAAAATTAACAAGTTAATCAACCCTATATCATATATCACTCAGGTATATTTATACATACACACATGACTGTAGATGGCATGTCAAAAGAAGTACAAATCCTCAAATTAGGCCAACTGCCGAGGTATTGGCACCCAAACTTTGGATATTTGCAGACAATTCCCGGGCCGTTTCAAGCCGGTAGCCTTGGCGGCAGGTGCGGTTGGGGATGATATGTCGATGTCATGTTGGGAATAAGGAACAATGATGGTGAGTAAGTAACAAGCCTGCATCCAATCAACAATTTGTGCCGTCATTTTTGTATGTCTTCATTCATTTTGTGAGACATAGACATGGATCGAGAGTTCCCTTCGCATCATGGACGCTGCACAGATCTCAAGGCATAGAGATCTTAATTTTTAGCAGATGGATGCCATGATATTTGAGATGTCTTGAGACACTTCAATTTGTGTGATGTATGTCTAGTAGAAGTGAAGCAGCGGCCTTGAGGGTATGAATCAAGTGTAAATATGTAGCGTCCACTGCAATGAACTATAAGGTACCTCCCAAGTGCTTAGATACTATTTTTGAAACACTTCCAACAAATGTTCATGATATATTATATTGGTATTGGATTTGATTGTGTATTATGTACGTATTTTGTTACAGTATACAGTATACAGTATACAAGATACAGTATACAGTATACAGTATACATAATGCACATATGTTTTCTGAGACACGGAGCAATGGTCTATACACGCAAGTTCACCAAAATATTATGAACTCTCAGGTGACAACATGCGTCAGTTTTGGACTGATAGTTTGCAATAATACACGTGTGCCAAATGCCAAGTGCTTTTTTGTGGTTTGTTTGTATTGTTCGTTATAGCCAGATTACTCTTTTGTATTCGTAAAGTGTTTTGTCATCGTATTATTTTTGACCTGCTTATACAATCTTGCGGAGTCAGATGACGACGAACTGTACCTCACCGCGCGTTTCTACTGATTTTCTGTTTCTTTCTTGGTAGCAAAGATGAATTTTGAACCTTTTGAATCAATGCGGAATCAGGAAACAAATACTGTACTTTGAACATTATAGTGATGTTTTTGTTGTTAATCGATCCTTCCCTTGCCATCATCCAAATGAGCATCATATTTCAGGGTGATCTTACACCCATTAACAGACCTGGATGGCATCATGACATCACATTGCTTGGCTTGTGAAGATCCCAAGCTTTAAGCTTCAGTATCCACGATTGCATCGCATCCTGTCGCGGTGTTGACCTGCCGTTTCTGGCAGGTCGAAATATCGAGCTCCTGCTGGAACAAATCAAAGAGTTGCTTGGGTTGGCAAAGACCAACAAAAGAACAAACAAAACAGCGTCAACTTCACCTACCTTCAGTCAGCTCGTTCCGAACGTTTTGTTGTTGTCGATTTCCTGATTTGGTAAGATGTTGGTTCTGTTTACACACTTGGTGATTCAATTTTGGTGGTTTACAATCCTAAGAATCCACCACCCCGAAGCACCAGTTGAGGTTGGCACTTTATCCTATGAATATTCGCAAGTCATAAGGTTTTTATACCATGCCGGGTCTAAGCAGGTGACATCCTCCCATATCCAACCCCAAGGAGTTGGGGTTGATGACGGTTGATGTTTCAGATCCAGGTATGTTAGTGAAAGGTTTGGATGTTTCCAGGAGGTTAGTTGAGTTGATGCATCAAAACTCCTTCCAATTTGGGCCCTTTTAAGAAGGTGGGTTACAACTTGGTACCCTCCCCCTTTCCCAGTGCTGCAACTTGTTACCTGAGGTTTAAACCTCAGATGGTAGCATGTGATGCGTGTGGAAACCCAATGGTTATATTGACATTTGAATTTGTACCTTTCACCTAAAGTTTTTTGTTGACAGTTTGGAGGGGTATACACTTTGGCGGGTTACAAAAATCAAAATGGATGATACTCCACCCTGGAAGCATCCTTTCACTTCTGGCCTTCCCTGAGGTCCAAACTCGAGGAGTTGAAGGAAGGTGTTCAAAAGTTGGAAATCCCAGACTACGAGCCTGTAGGGTATCCCAGTTAAGGTCCATCCAGATGGAGCTTGGATGGAATTGGGTCATGTAAAGAATATAACCCCACATTAAATTATGCTTTCATATTTGGGAAAATGGCCTGCATGCCGAAATCCTGTTGATTTTAGTTGTTTTATTCCAAAGAAGATAAACATAAACACAGTAATAGATGTGTTTGGCATACAACTTGTGAGCACTGTGATAAGTCCTACACGTTTTGAAGGACAAACAACCCTTTGGATAGGATGTACACTCGTCAGTGCCATTCTTCCACAAGAATACAGCATTGTTTTTGGTTCAACATGGGAAGTTCAAGGTCGCCTGTTGTATTCTCTACGGTGGCATAGGTCTTTGTGAGATCTAGTGTCCATTGCATTTACATCCTAGGCATTTTTTTGATATGTCGCATATAGCATATACTTTCAACTCTGTATATACATTTCAAAATGTGTATGTATATATATATAAATATTTTACTTTTAATGTACCTATATACGTATAGGGTTCACTATAGTATATATTATACATGTATTAAATATGTTTGTCTATGTCTAAAATAATGTGTATATATTAATGTCTTTATATTTATATGTATGCAAGTTTCAAAAGTTCCTATAGTTCTACAACATGTGTTTGTGAAAATAGATAGCATGATATCGCTTTATAGCCTTTCCAAATTCCTCCACAACCCTGTTGCCATCCCCCCAAAAAAATCTCAGGTGCTTCTGGGTGGTCCGGAGGGTCAAATCGAAGTGGCTCGCCATCCGGAGCCCATGGGATTCGATGGTTCGGTGGCTTCGTAGGGTTTCATTTGACCAGACGACCTTAGAAGAGGCCATATACAGTAATTCAGGGGTTTGGGGTGGAAACTGTTCCAAAGATGCCGGGTTCAAGTGGTTGATATAAGGTATTTCCAAGGAGTTGTTAGTACACATATCATTTTATCAGATGAATCTTCTCCCAACAAAATCACCCCAACCACCGGAAAAGGGACAACACATGGTATAGTGAACATGGGTTGGGGATGTCTAAGGTTTATAGCAAACAGTTGAACAACGCTTACCACGACAAATGTACCATCTCAGACTATGTCATATTCGCTTACCACGCACATTATTCATGCTTCTTTTTCCAAAAATATGCCAATGCATCATAATTCTCAAAATCCAGCAGTCCAATGTGCTTCAATAGTCGAGTCCAACTTTTGAGTAACTCTCTACAACAACTGATGGTAGGACTGCAAAACGGTGGTGACGGGCATCGTTGGCTGTGCTGGGTTGGGGAGCCAAGGGGCTGCTGTTGATATAGGAATTTCCTGTGATTCCTAGAAAAACGCTCTTGGAAATATGAAGAATGTATATCAAAGGAACGTGTTTCTTAGGGAGTAGTTGCCTAAATTTGAGGGAAGTGACGTTGTGACCTTTGACTACCATATATATTGATTCCAAGTCAAGAAATATCATTTTTTAATAGGGTTTTAGTAGGATCTAGCAGATGTAAGGGTCAGGTTTGAAGTTTGATATTCCAGCCAGTCCAGCCATGTCCTCTATATTTGGGTTTTCAATCCCTTCACAATCAAGTCTTTTCTGCACCCACAAAAGCGTCAATTTGGGTTTGAAAAAAAGGGGAGCTCCTGTAAACTCCGCAGTCCCGACAATAACTTGTCCAGCCTGGCTATTTTTGCTTATTACACACAACCAATTGTGGAACCCAGCGGGTTGACGGGTTGAGAGGAATCTGGATGGTATTTTTTTACACTTTATGTACTTGTTTTAATGAAGTTTTTTGTGTTGCTGGATGGTGAGTAGAAGTGACTGAGGGATACACATAATTGTGTCATTCAGTAGGGTTAGATTCCACTGACTGAATACAAAGAAGTCATAATGTTTAGATACAAGGCAGAGGCCAAATGGGCATAAAGCCGTGTTTACATCAATTCGTTGAATCTACATTTTCCATCAATATGTGACATGGTGTGTGGTAATTGTGATTTGTTAACTGAACGTATCTCATGCATTCGGAATGCCTCTAAAGGACACTAATTACTTTGATGACATGTTGATCTCCGATGTATTTGTTTCTTTATTCCAACTCGCAGATTCTCATCCTATTGACACAAAAATCTAAGTGTAGTTCTGTTTGTTTTTTTGTTTTTCTTGATTAAGAAACATCGACAACAAAAATCATGGCCGCCACACCTTTCACCTCAGAGGTTGATTCCGACCATTGAAGCCATCAAAGCGAAGAAGGATATCGCCTTGGCTAACAAGGCTCCCGACACCAACAGCCACTAGGTAGGAAACGGATTCTGAAAAGCATGGCATGATGGGAAAGAAAACTGGGGATAAATGGGAGTATGTTTGGATTGATGAAGAAAACAGAGTTTTAGCGTTTATACGTTATAAGGTATTTGCAATCGAACTATCCAGGAGAATATTCCAATAATATGGTTCATGAGATCATCCCATGATAAGGAATTACCCTAAATTCAGATGTGGTGTGTATTCCAGGTTGGTTGTATGCCAGAACCGGGCTGGTACACTTTTGGGTTGGTGGTAGGAACAGAGATCTGGGCACTCTCAATCATCTATGTTGATCTATGTTGGGCCAGGAGGGAAATGGATCAAATGGCCTAAACAAAGTTCTGATCATAAATCACTCAGGTGCTGCTTGTGAGAGTATGCCTTCTTGAGGAAAACTCTCCTTCAAATTCGCTGATGTCAAGGTTTTAGTGTGTTTAGGAGGGGTCCTCCAACACACGGCATTATGTTAAGAGGTGATTTGACATTGTAAATCATCGGTGTCCCATCCCCAAAACCGCAACTGCCTGGGTGAATGATGTAGTGATGATGACTGGGAAAGGTCTGTCAAAGGGCGATGTATTTCAGCAATTTGAAGATTGGTGAGATATCAGAATTCATTGAATACTTCACCTAGATGTTGTGCCAAATTATTCGAATCACCCCCAAAGTTTAGCAAATCTGATGGCCTATGTTGCTGCAATCAAATTCTATGAATCAATCCTGCCTAGAATCAAATCATATCTACAATCACTCATATGAGACATACTATGATTCTATAGAAGTTAGTGGTGATCCCTTAGTTGATTGGACATGCGGCCACCAGTGATTTAACAAAATCCAAAGTTCCACAATCAACGCAGGAGACCATCATCGCTGGAGGACCTGTGATTGCTCCATTGATCGAGGAGTATGGCGTTAGCATGTTGCTACTTGGATTAAACTAGAAATGGCATGTTTTTGTTTGTAGGCATACCAGAAAATATTGGGAAGTATGGCCACTGGTCATGAGTCATTTCTTTGTGTGATAGAAGAGGTGCAATACCAGTAGAAGGGGGTGGGTGTTGGTTCCTCTTTTTTTGTCTCAATGGAACTAAGCGTCCCCGTTTTTTTTGGGTCTATAAAAATTGGCTCCGCGTTCACTGCAAAGAGCTTTATTGTACTTAGTCAGGCAGATGCCATCCACAAGTAGAAAACCATCATGGTTGAAAGTTTTTGTTCTTTGGTTTGTGCCTTGCCAGACTGAAGACATCTTAAGACCTTGAGGCTTTCCACCTAGAATCCATGTTTCAAAAACAAAGTCATTTTAGGGTTAACATGTGATGAGATCGTGAGGGTTCAGAGACCGGTCCCTGTACACATACTGGCAGATGTTCAAGCCAAGCTACATTGTGGTTTCCATTCTGATCTCACTTCATCTGAGAAGTCAGATGCTTCATATTATGTGTTTTTGTATGCACTTTCCACTCGAACAATTACAAGGAACGCCCTCAAGTCTTGGTTCATTGAACACTTGAAGATGCCCACAATTAGGCAGGCTGAATGAATAAGATCTGAGATTTAAGTATCTCCTAAATGGATTCTGAGTCTAAACATTGAATTTGCAGGAAATTGTATCTACTACAGATTTTGAGGATATTTTGTTTGCTTGTTTGCTGGTTGGGTTGGCTGTTGAAAATGCTGTTCCTTCACCCAAAACCGTCCAAGGCCTGTGGATTCGGAACACTCAGCCATCTTCCAATGCATGTGCCTGCCTTTATGCAGGGGGAAATGTGAGTGAAGGGATCATTTCCAGCAGGGAAAGGTGGCAAAAAAGAATTGGATTATGGCGAAAGTGGGATGATGAGTCACGTTTTTTAGCAAAATGAATGTTTAAAGTTTAAAGGTTAAAGGACTACGGTATTTTGAGTGAAGCTTCTCTACAGGTATTTTTCAGTGTCCAATATGGTTTGCGGATCGAGACGTTCGCCAAACTTCAGATCTGTTCAGTGGGGTTTTCAGTGATGTTTCTAAAAACAGAACAGCTGACCCAACAACCAACCAACCAACCAAACCAATTTTGCGACCCGTCCGTCCCAACCAACCAACCAATCATCCCCGTTTTCAGCCAAACCTTCGAGGCAAGGAATCCCGAAAGGTGGTGTGAAAAAGATCATCTTGACGGGAAGTGGTGGTACCTTCCGGGACATGCCACTGGGCACGAATGTTTTTCATAGCATATTGCACCCAAGCTGCAAGGCAGGGTGCAGCCCCCACTCCAGGAAAGTAGGACCTGCCATCAGAATTTGAAAGATTGCTTTACTTTTGGCCGCCATATATCACTTGAAGTGAGTGTGAGTCTTGGGAAATCAAATCTTGGGATGAACACAACAGAGTTCTTTGTGTATTACTCTCGTAGACGGTTTCAGGATTCTACATCAGACGAGTCCTTCAACAAACCGCATCAAAAAAGACAGTTGCACCAGGATCAACAAAATGCTCATCATCCTTCGAGAGTTGATCGCCAATGAGGTCCCTGGAAGATATGAAGAAAGAAGATCCAGAAGTGTTGGGCATCCCATGTGGTGACAGCGGGATGGAAATGAGAGTTCTGCGGCATCGGATATAGAACATCTTGCCGGGCTAAAACTTGGTTCATCACAGTTTTTGTGTGCTGTGCCCCCATGTGCTTATATAGATTCCATTGGTGCGAGCTTGAGACACAAGAAACAAGTCAAGACAACTAGTCCTGGCCGATCGCAACGTTTCAACGGTGTTGCTCCTTGATGCTACGGAGGGTGCATGTTCAGCAAGCTCGGAAACCTCCAGGTGCATTTGTAAAGATATCCCTGCCTAAATCTCTTACCTCTGGTTGTTAGATGGCTAGGCCAAAATTATTTGAACTTGTTGAATTCATCAAGAGGAATGTGTTTGGCCGGGAATGGTTTTTGTTTGTTTTTTTGATGAACTGCGTTCGTGGACTGAGGAATGTAGCTGCTGGACATGATAGATGATACCTTTTTGCACCATGGTTGACTAGTGATATTTTCATCTCATCAACTTACTTGTCTCATGCCAGCAAAGATATGCATGAATTAATTATTATGTCATTCATGTTTCATTAGTAGAAGCAGACATACGCCGAGAAGAACGGTCCATTATATATGTTGCCGGCCTTACGGAGGTTGAGACAACGCTCCACCACACATCCCAACTGGGACATGGGCGCCACTTGGATTTTTGCCCCCGAGAGCAGCCAAGACGTGGTAAATTTGAGTGAAGTTTGTTGGGAACCTTCAATCAACCATGAGCACAGTGGGTATTTGAACCTCACTTCCCTGCGCCCACACTGAAGAACCGCCGACCCCTTATCAACATGCTCTTATTGTGAACAAGATCACAATATGTTGCTGCTACATCTTCAATAAGAGCAACATGTCTCTCATATTCGATGTGGATTGATGAAATACAGTCATTTTTGAAGGGGCTGGGATTTTATTCTACATGGATAGGTGATGATGTGTGGCTAATGCCCCTACCCCAAATGTTGTACAGAGCAAGTGGGTCAGGTAAACGGTGTTTCAACCCCCATGGAACCCAAAGAGGTCAACTTAACTCCAGGGCCTCCAGGTTTCATGGGGCAATTCAGGGTTGGAAACCCGTCGGGATTGATGTGTGAATTAGTGGGTTTACATGTATTTCTGAAAAAGTTGTTTTGTTGCTAAATAATAGGCACCATTAAAACTAGTAAGTAACCAAAACTGACTAAATCCTACAAGACGTGGGCTTAAATTTCATGCGGATCAAGAAGAACTTTACCTTTGAGTAAACTAAGATGGTTGGTTTGACTAGCTTGAAATTTGCTACAATTTACAATAACCGTAGCAATTGCCATCATTTAGAACTTTATAATACAATGTAATGTCATTGAATCAAATGCTTTGCCAAACTTTAGGGACCCTATGACCCACATTGTTTGCCCTAATAAAAGGGAGTCATGATTTTGGGGTGAACCAAATCCCTTATGACCTTCTTTGAACCATGCATATTTTACAATACAAAACCCATTTGCTTCTCACTTCTTGCGTCTCTGCTTATGGAATTTGGGAAAGTGATTGAAACTGAGGCCAAGATCACTGTGGACTCGTGCGGGTCCAAATCGGTTGTAGGGATGATCAACCTGATTTAGACATATTTCTTGAAGGGTCTTTACAAACAAATCAGATTGATGCCAGCAAACAGAGAATGCAGGCAGGCCCAAACAGCTGGTGTTGTGAGAAGCGTAAGCGTAGTTGTTTGTTTCATCTGCCCATAAAGATGAATCGGTTTTTGAACATATACAACAGTTTGCAATGTTTTTTCTTACACAAGGAATCCATGTCCTGCTTAATCAAATAAACATTGAAAGTTTTTATACGCAATGTGGCTATGTGCATTTTGAATAGCCACTCCTCCAGAATCCTGTGATTCACGCAACCATGAATCTTGGTTCGTGCAGTGCGTGTCGAGGTCCACCATGATGAACAAAGGACTGGAAGTGATCGAAGCGACAGGGGCACTCAGTGAAAGTTGAATCTGCGGTTTGAGAACATTGGCAATTGCAGGGGTGGGGCGGAGGGGGAGACTTTAATAACAATATTTGGGCTGATTGCTCAGAAGATGGTTTCTTCACAACATCGAAGACCAGACACATGATGTCAAGTGTTCAACCCTCGGCAATCCATTCTTTGGGGAAGGGCTTTGTGTATGTTTGATAAGAATGTGAGGATGTTCAAGTTCCTCCTCACGTGAATCTCCTGTGAAAGATAATTTGGTATACACGTTAGGCACTGGCTCTACGGTGTGGAGTACGATGATATCGAGGTTGTGTTTGATGCTCAGATCAAAATGTGGTCCTTGGTGTCCCGATTGAACCTCATGGGCCTTTGTTTGTATGGATATGCCCGACAGCAAACATGTGACCTACACGGAATTTTGATACAACAGTAGTGACTAACCAATGAATTGCTATGAAGTGAAATTTGGGGGGGAGCGAGTTGGCGCTCTGGAATGATGTACTTTAGTACTTTCCTATTCTTTTGGAATAGGGAGCTGGTTGGAGGCCCAGACTGCCCAGTTCTATGAATCTATGGATACATACTGTCCAGCTGTTCGCTATGTCACGGGTAGGTGAGGTTGTAAATCAACCCCAAGTCGGACAGTTGTACCACATTTTGCAGACATATGCAACTTCATGCAAATTGCAACAGCTGTTCAGTGGTCCATTGCTATTCAAGCAAGGTTTGTTGCCAGTTATTTCATGTGTGTTTGCCGTTTATTTTTGTTTGATGCTATTTGGGTACAGCCATGCATGTTTCAAATGGCTGTGGTTCAACACGAAATTCTTTTTTTTTCGTTTTTGGGCACCTTAGGTTTGAGAGAGAAAGCCATGTTGGATACATGGCTAGGGTACCAAAACAAACTGGTTGTAAGGGCATCATGATTTGAAACGCTACCGACTCGTGATTTGGTTTCAAGCAGTATTTGATTACTTGAACCCATTTGGATGCTTTCCAAATGTGCAGGATTCATCCTCAGTCTATCGTGCATAGCGCCGTGGAATGTCAGGCCTGGCAATTGAAGACCATGAGGGAACATCAGGGGCATTTCAAAAAGTCAAAGGTACAGGTTAGGAAGAGAATGATGATGATGATGATGATGATGATGATGATCATGATGATGATGATGATGATGTTGATGATCATGTTGGCGCACATGGTGAGTGCGACGGTGGTACTGATGGTGAAGATGATATGTGTCCTACTGAGCAGTTTGCAGTGAACACACATGCAGAATACCAGGATGTTGCATACATAGAGTACACTCCTTCAGTTATTTCACTTATGGTAAGACGAAGGGTTGCATGAGCCATCGTGGGCGCTGCCAGCAATATCTGATCCAGATGTATTTGCAACGGTACTTGGGAAGACTCTGAGCAAGACACATGCTTCACGACGCATGCATATTATATTATTGAATGCTGAGGGACAGAGACAAAGTATGCTCTAGGAATCTCCGACAAACGATCCGCTTTAAAATGTACAACCTTGTACATCTGCCGTACCTCTATGCATAGCAATTCCAGGCATCATTTTCTACACCTCACACTTCCCCGTGCTGAAACTCCATGTCTTAGAACATTTTGACTTAGGATGTCCTTGCGTTTTCGAACATCTCATGGCTGTGGTGCATTTTGCAGCACATATTTATATTGGACAGCTTACAGTGAATCAGATAGGATGACGTTGCATTTGCAAAGCAAAAAGGTTACCGTGTGTTGTGCTAAAGTTAGTATGACCTTGCATTTTCCAAATGTGGATGGGTTTCTTTCACATTCACACTTCATGACTTCCGAGAACTTGCAATTTACAAACGCAATCAAGCGGTCCATGCTTAAAAGAGTGAAGCTTTTCCGCTCAGATGGTGAGTATTCTAGATTCACGGTGTCATATGATGTCAAATGCGTCATTGATATTATAAAGCAGAAATTGATTGGTATGTTTACTAATAGAGACGTCATCCTGGCTGTTCATTTTGTAAACAGCCAATCATATTTCATAGAAACACATTCTAGGGATCATTCAAAGGAGATCTCTACGTTATGTCAATAGTTTTCAGATCCCATTGAGGTATCCAACTCCATTTTTCAGTCCAACTTCCTTGGTATATAAACTTACATGTAGGCTTTTGTCTTTTACAATGACATTACAGTATTTTGTTTTTAAGAAAGGAACAAATACTGTACACTTTGCTTCCCCTTACAAACCTCAAGAACCCAGCCAGCAAAACAAATACCTTCGTCATTAAGCACGTTGCCTTTACTTCTTCACATTCCAGGACACAGCCATCTTGATGCAAACGGGATGGCCGGACATGCGATTGCCCATCCTGTATGCCTTGTCGCATCCTTCACGGGTACGGAACGCTCAGACTTGGCAAGTGGGACACAGTTCATGTTGGATATGTGTATACACGTATATACGTATATATATATATATATTGAATATTATACGTATTACAATATGGTATTCCCAATGTTTTCTGATCAAGTATCAACCAGCATCATAGCTGGATGATAACCAACATTCGAAACACTTGCTCCAGGTTGAATTCATTCTCGGTGTTGTTCTTAAGAGCTTCAAACCCGCTTCCCCCCAACAAAACTCAAAGAGACCATGTTTATCCAGGATGCAAGAATTGTTGCTATGTCCCACAACTTCATGTTGAAAGCTTGCTAGTCAGCAAGAGAATTTGGCCTAAGGGTGACCATTTTGCTTGTTAGGTTTGTTGGTCGGTCAAATAGCTTGCAATTTCTGCCATGAAACTCAAACAGATCTATATACATGTCAGAAGATTTCATCATCATCCCTCCCTTGCAGCTTTTTGTTTCAAAAGCTGTTGCATCATAATTTCAAGGTAGGGATAAGGGATGACAATTTGAATTTCTTTAAAAAATCAACCAAGCTTGGGATGAGGCTTGGTTCCAAGATATCATTCATACTGTTGATGGTTCAGAAATCCTGCGCCAGTATGATATGGTAGATGTCCCATTCTTTTACAGGGTTTCAGCACCATCCCAGGTGGTTGTTTGGGATTTCTGAACCACCCCCAGTATCATTCATATTGAACATCTCCTCAACCACTGCATGGATGGATATTAAAAACCCGCCCTTTCCAGGTGCCTGCGGATTTGCCCAACCCCCGTGATGGACGTAACTTCGACGACTGGTGGATCGGCGCCTTGGATCAAAAACATACCAAAAATGGCCATCATTTTGGGGCCCATCCAGCCGTTGGTTTTTTTGGGGTGTTTTTCTATGGTTTTAAATCATGATCCATCATTGGATATCTCAAAATGAGGGAGAAACTCAACTATCAATGATGGTAGATGTTTTTTCTTGGTTGTTGGAGATCTCTGACAGAGTCAGTCCACCATGTAGCATTAGATGTTGCAAAGTCAAACCGACAGTGGGAAAAATTACTTTACTTCGAGTGATCCCCACCATGACATGTTGGGTGGAGGTTGTCAGGTGAGGGTTGTCATTGAGAATATGATGGGAAGAATGGAGAATTTGAGAACATTGATTTCTAGGTTTCCTTGGCTTAGTGATACTAGTGAGATGGGCTTTGGTCACGATGTTCCTTTCTTGAACTACTCAGACAGGCTGCCGCATCCATCGGACTTATGTCAGCCTGATCGGGTCAGGTGAGGGTAGACATACAACTCATCTCCTGAAATGTGTTC